>ML304107.1:0-26611 GCA_005239505.1 Nicotiana paniculata
CCAAAACACAAATTAAATTATGAAAACAAGAACTAATTCATGAAATATAATTAATTCTAGTGGACGAACACTTACCCGTGCGATTTGTGTGAAAAACCCTCAAGGAATCTCCCATAACCAAGTTTTAGAAGTCAAAATATGTTTAAAATGGTGAAACCCCCGATTTTGGAAATAATCTGCCCAGGCTTTTAAAGCATCGCGATCGCGGGGATCGAGGCACGATCGCGTAGAGGAAAAACATCACAGGTCTAAAATGCTCTACGCGATCGCGGAATAGCTTATGCGATCGCGTATAAGGAGCAGGCTGGCTTCCGCAATC
Organism: Nicotiana paniculata; assembly: GCA_005239505.1. Taxonomy (NCBI): domain Eukaryota; kingdom Viridiplantae; phylum Streptophyta; class Magnoliopsida; order Solanales; family Solanaceae; genus Nicotiana; species Nicotiana paniculata. Next base: position 320 of record ML304107.1, read on the forward strand.
GCGGATGGATTCCTGCGAACGCGTAGAAGAAAAACTGGGCACTTTAAATTTGCACTATGCGATCGCGTCTAAGGCTATGCGATTGCATAGAAGAGAGGGACAACAGTCATAACAACAGGAAAAACCAGATTTTTTCTAAGTTTCAACAACCCGGCGCCTTTCTGAAACACACCCGAGCCCTCGGGGATCAAAACCAAATATACACACAACCTCAAAAACATCCTACGGACTTACTCGAGTAATCAAATCACCAAAATAACATCATAAGCATCGAATTAACCTCAAGATAAATGAAATTTCTCAAAACTTCTTTAAACACCATTTTTTTTGCATTTAAGGTCCGAATCACGCCAAACAAAGTACATTTATTACCAAACTTCACAGATAACACATATAAATCATATCGAACCTGTACCAGGCTCCGAAACCAAGATATGAGCCCGATACCACAGGTTTCACATCAAATTTCATTTTCAAAAACCTTTATATTTTTCAGAAAATAATTTTCTTTAAAGATTTATTTCTCGGACTTGGGACCTCAGAATTTGATTCCGGGCATAAGCCCAAGTCCCATATTTTCCTACGGACCCTCCGGGACCGTCAAATCACGGGTCCGGGTCCGTTGACCAAAAATGTTGACTGAAGTCAACTTTATTCAAATTTCTAATACAAAATTATCATTTTTATCAGTTTTTCACATAATGGCTTCACGACTACACGCCCGGTCTGCACACACAAATCGAGGTGAGATAGAAGGAGGTTTTTCACAACCTCGGAACACAGAATTTTCTAGAATATACGGGATGACCCTTAGGGTCATCACATCCTCCCCTTCTTAAACAAACGTTCATCCTCGAACGTGCCAGGATTCACCTTGAACTCACCCAATCACTTATTGTACACTTCTAACACATATCCGCGGGTGATCCCACATCACCCAAACCCTCATAAGCCCGATGATACAATCACAACCGCAATATAGCCTTCACATTCACCGATAAGCCTCGTACCTCTACTTCTCACCCTCTACTCATTTACAAAAGACCCGATCCTAAATCCATATCCGGAAATAGCCTCAATCAGCTACATCAACTCATGACTACACCCACAAGGCACGACCACACAACACGGTACATCACACATAGGCTCATATAACACTTTTGATCACAATAGCTGCCCGAAATCAACTCGACATTGGCAATCAACCCCACATCAGGAAGAACTCTGTTTCAAAACCCCATAACACTGATAATGATGCAATGAACACGAAGACTTCATTATTAGGCACCCGAAACACCGAGCCACAACTACCACCACCGGGCACACATCCCGCAAACTAAACTAAAGAAACATATAACGAAATGACTGAATATGAAAATAGAAACATATAAAGGAACTATCAAACAAGCCCATAGGCACAACTCTCCATCAATACCGACTTACTAAAAGTAATATAACAAGGAAGAATCAAAGCATATGAACAAACCACAAGGATTCCATCCTGATAAAATTCCACCGCGGTACTCTTCCCAGTCCAAACATATCGAATCCCAAATATCACGAGGACCTCGCCCTCAACTCTAAATCACATACCGAAAATATATCATACCAATTGAAATTCCTCCACTAATTCATCTCAACTGATAAAATCATGACGCTAGTTGATCTCACACCTCGATGGAATATCAAATCACAACTCGTAACCAAAATACTCAGGAAAATCATATAAAGTTTACCCAGAAGAACAACAAGGACTCACTTCCAATCTCACCACTATCAAGAATGAAATAAACAACGATAGACACGGGCTACTACTCATAGAATCTCCAACAGGAGAAAACACAAAATGGAGTGCAAAACATGGAACTCACTCATAAATAAAACAACAAGTAAGGGAACTCGTCCCGACCAGCAGAACTATAATGAAATACAACTAGTGCCCCTCTATAACACATCAAAACATACATGTGATAATATCTGGCACATCGGCCTCCGGCCTACCATATGCAACATATCAACAGGTCGGGCCTCCCCCTCTTAGGCGCCCCCTACTCACCTAAATACCCTGCTACCACACACCTACCTGAATCCTGGGACAATCTCTCACCCTGTGGCTAACATCTCCACATTGAAAACAATCTCGTTGCTGACATGGATGTGGAAAAACACACGATAAGAATCTTCTGAGACCCATGAGTACCTGAAATCCCATGCGAAGATGGTAATGCAAACTGAATTGGTTGACCCACAAAACTTCTACCGTGTCGTGCCTTGCCTCCATAATACAGACCAGTAGATTCCTCTGATCTACCCTGAACTCTCTCCCTGATCTCGTCTTCCCTCTCGCTCCCGGTCCCACATGCGCTCTAACCGGCGAGCGATTCCCACTACCTGCTGAAACGAGGCATCCTACTCTAACTCTCGAGTCCCGCTAAACCGAATATCATGCCTGAATCTCCAAAATGACTCTACAGAATCATCTCCCAGCTGAAGCAACCAAGCGAAGTGCATGTCTGGCCCACCCACTGAATCTAACGGTATGCTCCCATAGTGACACAGCGCCCTGACGCAACTGCTCAAACTCCGCGTGCCGTACATCCTGAAGGAACTGAGGTGCAACCTCCCTCAAGGCATCTCCGAAAACTGAATCCATACTAGTGAAGCTAACTTGGTCAGGTGACCCCAACTCATATGCCGCCACCACTGATCAACCCACTACTTTGAACCTGAAACGTGACAAAAGCAATCCCACTCATCTCCACAATACCCGAAGTACGAAGAAAATAGTGACACTCCTCCAGGAAACCCTGGGCATTATCTGTCGCCAATCCACTGAAAGATAGAAAGGTGGTACTTCCAGTTCCCCTCAATTCCAAGGTATTCTCCCTCTGATGCTGCTACCCTGACCATGGCTAAAATGAAACCAGAGGTCGTGCTGTCATAACAACTGGAATCTGACCAATATGATCTCGCTACTCTGGAGTGTAGACGGTGGGAGTCTGAACTCCTCCCCATATTTGTGAAGCATCTGGTGCACTAGAATCAACCCTGCCTGAGTCAACGTACCACTTATAATCAAAACTGCGCTCAGGTCTCCTGAAGTCCGGGGTAGCAACAAGCGCCCCCAGTACCTGTCCCCCAACTAGAACTACTGGAGACTCCTCAACGGCTGCTCTGGTAGGCATCTTAACTGTGGCACGTGCTCCTCATTAGCCCTTGTCTCTAACCCTTGCAAAACTTGCTTCGGGGTAACATCATCAGGAACCGTCGTCCGTGTCTTCACCATCGGTGAGAGAATGGAACGATAACTTCAAACTTCAAGATCAATAAACTCGCACGATAGGAATGAAGGAAGTGAAATTGTCCTAATAGCTTCGTAGCCTCTCGAAGATAAGTACAGACGTCTCCGTACCGATCCACAAGACTCTACTAAACTCGCTTATGACTCGTAGCACCTATGAACCTAGAGTTCTGATACCAACTTGTCACAACCCAATTTCCCTCCGTTGGCTATCGTGATGACACCTAGTCTTAGGGACTAGGTAAACCTAGCAGTTACTGAATAACAACAATAAATAAAGGAAAACTAACAGTCTTGATATAGAATCTCAACAGAATGTACAAACTTTCCCAAAATCGGTAGTACAAGTCATAAGCTCTACGAATATTCTACAACTTCTAAGTACAACTGTTTGGAAGTAGATACAACAGTGTATGAATAATAAATACAAAGAAGGTGACTCCGACGCCTGCGAACGCAGAAGCACTTTAACTTGAGTCTCCTGAGCAATCATCCACACAGCTACTACAATATATACCTGGATCTGCATACAAAAATGTGCAGAAGTGTAGTATGAGCACACCACGGCGGTGCCCAGTAAGTATCAAGACCAACCTCGGTGGAGTAGTGACGAGGACTAGTCAAAACACCACTAGTCTAATAAATAAATAACATGAATATAGAAATGACCGAACGTTACATCTATCTAAGACTTCTCAGGATAATCCACCACAATGACAATATAAAGAGGAAGGAAACTGCAGAAATCAATCACGAAACGGCACAAAAAAATACACAGAAAGATGGAAAGAAAAACAAGCTGAATCGAAAGGAAACACAATACAATAGAGGACACCGATAACTCAACTCCACGTCGGTTTTTTCACATCGGGCCTTAGCCATTAAAATCCATAACTAGTATAAATCTTTAAAATGCAGTTCATATGAAAAACTTTTGCAAATAAAATCATTTTAGTATGGAAGAGTTTACTTTGAAAACATACTTTCTCCAAAAGTAGATATAAGTATAATTAATAGAGAGGGTTATGTAAAGAATAGTTTCTTTCGAACTACGAAGCTTTCCAAAGAGGCTTTCCCAATAAATGACTTCCAAATATCATTTTAGGCAAAACTAGTGCTTTTCAAATATACCTTCGATGTAAAAGTCATTCAAATATAATCATTTCAAAACCATTTCTATTTCAACAATACTTTTCAATAAAATCCCTTGATAAAAATCTCTTCAAGATTTATCCACCGGGACTCAGTCCGTCACTCAAAAATTTTCATGCAGTACAGGAGGAACATCAAATCTTGCCAATAAATGCAGTAAATAGCAAACAAGAATGACGGAAATAATAATCCACGCACGAAATGTCCCTTCGTGCTAACATAACATAACATGGCACAGAATGTCCCCTCGTGCTAACATAACATAACATGGCACGGAATGTCCCCTCGTGCTAAATAGCATAATCATGGCACGAAATGTCCCCTCGTGCTAAATAACATAATCATGGCACGGAATGTCCCCTCGTGCTAAATAACATAATCATGGCACGGAATGTCCCCTCGTGATAAATAACATAATCATGGCACAACATTATCCTTCATTCTAAGTATCATAATCATGGCACGGCATTATTCTTCGTGCTAAATATCATAAACATGGCACGAAATGTTCCCTCGTGCTAAATATCATAAACATGGAACGACATTATCCTTCGCGATTTACACTCTTCCTCACCCAAACAATATCAAGAACAACAGTTTGGCAAGGAAAAACCAACAATATGACCCATAAATCACCAAATCCCGGCAAGGGAGTCAACAATACAAACAATATTATTAACAGCTTAACCAGTAATAGAAACCACAACATCCCGGCAAGGAAGTCAACAGTACAAACGATATCATTCACAGCATAAACAGTAATAGGAACCATCACATCCCGGCAAGGGAGTCAACAATACAAACCATATCATTAACAGCATAAACAGTAATAGGAACCATCACATCCGGGCAAGGGAGTCAACAATACAAACCATATCAGTATCAACATAGACAGTAACAATAAACATAACATCCCGGCAAGGGAAACAGCTATAACCAATATCACCTAAATAGTTTACTTCACGGAATAACACTCGGCTTCAAACAAAAGGCCCAATAATAGGCAACATCAAGGAAATACCAATAACATAAATGTCTAACAATTAGACCTAAGTAGCACTTAAGGGAATAGTCATATAAATCACAATGTAAGACTCACGGGCATGCTTGACTCCAACGAATAAATGTTCCAACTACGGCTAGTCAACTATAAGGCTAGATGACACTAATTATAGTCAATTAGGCAAGCTAGGAAGAAAATATAGCATGATGATAAGAGAAGTAGAATATTCAGTTAAGTCAAGTCATGTCAAATAGCTAACAAAGAATCCAAAAAACAAGTAATTCTAATTTAAATAGGAAAGAATGAAATTAGCAACCAAGGATTCAAGTGTAACAATTACAAATCATACATAGGTAATATAAGAATCTACGAATCCTAAAAGGGAAATCTAATTGCAAATAAGTACAAGTACACACTCGTCACCTTGCATACTCAGACTACAATCAACAAGGAAGACTCAATCCTAACGGGTTGTTCCCCCCCCCCCACAAGGTTAGGCAAGATACTTACCTCAAAGACGAAAATCCGGTACTCGAAAATAGACTTCTCGGGCGGAAAGACCTCCGGACGGAAATTACAATCAACCAAAACAACTTCAAAATACACATAAAACGTATAAGGAACAATTCCGAATAATAAAGTCTCAATCTTTACAAAATCATAAAAATCAACCCAAAAGTCGACCCCCGAGCCCGCACCTCGGAACCCGATAAATTTTATAAATTTCGATTACCCATTCCGATACGAGTTCACCCATACTGAATTTATCCAATTCCGATAACATTTGGTCTTTCAAATCATGATTTTTCATTTTAGAAACTTTCTTTCAAAACCCACAATTCCCTCAACCCAAAACACAAATTAAATGATGAAAACAAAGAACTAATTCATGAAATATAATTAATTNTGTAGAGCAAAAAACATCACAGGTCAAAAATTCTCTACATGATCGCGGAATAGCTTATGCGATCGCGTATAAGGAGCAGGCTGGCTTCCCCAATCGCAGATGGATTCCTGCGAATGCGTAGAAGAAAAACTGGGCACTTCAAATTTGCATTATGCGATTGCGTCTAAGGCTATGCTATCGCATAGAAGGGAGGGACATCAAGCATAACAACAGCAAAAACCAGATTTTTTCTAAGTTTCAACACCCCGGCGCCTATCCGAAACACACCCGAGCCCTTAGGGATCAAAACCAAATATACACACAAGCTCAAAAACATCTTACGGACTTACTCGAGCAATCAAATCACCAAAATAACATCATAAGCATCGAATTAACCTCAAGATAATGAAATTTCTCAAAACTTCTTTAAACATCAATTTTTTTGTATTTAAGGTCCGAATCACGCCAAACGAAGTTCGTTTATTATCAAACTTCACAAATAACACATATAAATCATATCGAACATGTACCAGGCTCCGGAACCAAGATACGAACCTGATACCACAGGTTTCACATCAAATTTCCATTTCAAAAACCTTTATATTTTTCAGAAAACAATTTTCTTTAAAAATTCATTTCTCGGTTTTGGGACCTCGAAATTCGATTCCGGGAATACGCCCAAGTCCCATATTTTCCTACGGACCCTCCGGGACCGTCAAATCACGGGTTCGGATCCGTTTACTAAAAATGTTGACCGAAGTCAACTTTATTCAAATTTCTAATATAAAATTATTATTATTATTAGTTTTTCACATAATGGCTTCCCGGCTACACGTCCGGGCTGTGCACGTAAATCGAGGTGAGATAAAAGGAGATTTTTCACAACCTCGAAACATAGAATTTGCTAGAATATATGAGATGACCTTTAGGGTCATCACACATAGATGCATTTATCTGCCCCGCACGCGAATCGAACATGCGACGCGGTTAGCATAATACTAGGGCTACCCTGCTCGCGAATCATACCTGCGACTCGGGTCCCCTTATAAATATACATAAATACATGGTCATCCTACTCGCGAATCATACATGCGACTCAGGCACCCAAAGTTACACATATTTACACCAATAAACCACATTTTTATCAGGAAAATTTGTTGTTCAATGAAGTGATAAAATTCTCCTTTTAATAAACATGAGAATAGTATTTAAAACCTTTCTGGAGATTTACTTGCTAATTTTGACAGGGTTCTAAACTCTATAGATTTATCTGAAACACAATTATCCAAGGAAGAATCAATTCTCCTTCTAGGTGATTTAGAAAAGTAAACTCTATCCTTCTCAGAGATTTAGATACTAATTGAAAGCATCACATGATATTTTACTGACAAGGTCACAAGTACAACAAGTTAAGCATGCTAGTGGGTAAGAGACTACCCGGGCATGGCATAATAGTAGCTACGCACGGACTCCCGTCACCTCGTGCGTACATAGCCCCCGCAAATAATAGCATGTATTTATTTAGTTCACCTATGGGGATAATTCTCTCTCAAAAAGTTAGAAAGGAGACTTACCTCGCTCCGAAATTCCATAACCGGCTTCCAAGCCCTTCCGATGACTCCAATGGATGCACAACGCCCCAAAACTCTCCAAATAACGACAAACCAATGAAATTATAATATAATATTTGTTAACAATTCAAATGATATAAATTCCCATTTCCGTTCAAGGAATTGACCAAAATGCCCTCGGGCTCACGTGCCCGGATTCTGAGATTTCTCGAAGATAAATTCTACCGATAGCTTTACTAACTCAAATATACAATTTGCTCTAATTTTCATGCTCAAATTCATGGTAAAATCTAAAAATACAAATTTCTAGGTTTTCCTCCAAAAATCCCAATTTCCTACTAATTTCCCTGTCCAAATCCATGTAAGATCACATATTTAACTCAAAAATAGGAAGAAATCACTTACCTAGTGTTGCTTGGTGAAAATCCCTCCTTGATCTCTCCAAAATTGTCCAAACCAAATGAAAGAAATGGACCAAAACTTGTGTTTAAAACAATCTGCCCAGCCTTCATCGAGTTCTACCTTGCGATGTGCAGGTTGTACATCCTATTACAATTTTTCCTTGTTGTACACCTTCTTTTAAAACGCCCATAACTCCTTGCAGAAATATCCAAATGACAAACAGTTTGAATATTTAAAAACTACACTCGAAGATATTTAATTTGATAGGTTGTACACCATATAACTCTTTATATATTCTGATATATGAGCTTCTAAAGTCGGCTCCATGCATCAGAAAATTATGTCGAAACTGTTCCACCAGCCATCTTCAATCGATCATAACTTTCTGATAAAATGTCCAAATCATGAATGGTTTAACTTTATGGAAACTAGAATGCAAGGGATACAACTTTTATGTTTTGAAAATTTTCAGATTACTTATAAATTTTGATATATACGCTTTCAAAGTTAGCTCTTCGATGCATCAATTGCTGTCCAAAACAGATTTGCAGCAGAAATTTAAGCAGCTATTTTGGCCCGAAATCCGTTCCGTTAGCCTTCCTAAATCCACTCGAGGCCCTCGGGAGATTAACCAATTATACCAACATGTCCCAAAACATGATACGAACTCGCTCGAGGCCTCAAATCACATCAAACAACGTCGAAATCATGAATTGCACTCCAATTCAAGCTTTATGAACTTTGAAATTTCAAACTTCTACATCCGATGCCGAAACCTATAAAATCACGTCCGATTGACCCCAAATTTTGCACACAAGTCATATTCGACATTACGGACCTTCTCCAACTTTCGGAATTGGAATCCGACCCCGATATCAAAAAGTCAAACTCTCGGTCAAACTTCTTAAAAACCTTCAAATTTCTATCTTTAGCCAAATGACTTCAACATGACCTACGGACATCCGAATTCACTTCCGATCGCGCTCCCAAATCCAGAATCACCATACAAAACTATTCCCAGACTCGGAATCCCAAACGGATATCTATAACACTGAAATGCCTTACAACCCAAATTTATGAAATTCTTCTAAAATGCTATCTTCCATAATATGCGCTAAAACGCTCGCGGGTTATCCAAAGCCTGATCCGGACATACGACCAAGTCCGAAATCATCATACGAACCTGCTAGAACCTTCAAATCTTGATACGGAGGTCGATTACTCAAAATTCCAATCTTAGTTGATTCTTCCGACTTAAGGCTTCCGAATTGAGAATTTTCTTCCTAAATTGACTCCAAACTTCCTGAAATCAGTTCCGACCACACCTACAAGTCATAATACTTGAAATAAAGCTTCTCATGACCTCAAACTACTAAACGACGTGCTAGAGTTCAAAACGACCGGTCGGGTCGTTACACAAAGTTTAGGTCCTTTGGGTTTATGAATAACTTGATATATGTCTGGTTCGGTATAAGCGTATGATTATGTCTTATTTGATTTCCTTTTCTCTTCTATTATAAATTTGAATATGCTCCTTTACAGATTGATAATTAAAATGGACTTGAAGATAAATTCATGTTGCTTTCTTACTCGTCAGCTTATGACATAGATGAACTAATGTATAAGCCTTCGATAGGATACCGATTCTAAGATAATCAAGTTCTAAGCTTCTAGTATATCTTTTCTTTTCATCATTAAAATATGCCTTTTCAGTTTATGTAGTAAATTTTGTTACCATTTATTGAGGAAACTTTAAACAAGAATAGTACTTAACTTAAGAAGTCTATTTGCACTTTGAAAAGGAAAAGATGTGAATGTTGTTGGTATAGAATTCCAAAGTACGGTTCATGAGTTGTTACGATTTGAATAATTGTGCAGTTTCATTTGTTTTGGTTTTCGTTTGTCCTGGTTTCTTTACGCATGCTTAAGAACGAATTCCCCTTCTAATTCTTGTTTTTTTATCTTTTTGTGCATGTGTACTTGGAGCAAAATATGGAGTCTTAAGGAAAGACTCTACCCTACCCGAGAATGGAGTCATCGCATCCTTTACCATCCTCCTTAGATACACCCGATAGAAAGAAAACAAACAAAAACGCTGGGGACGCCTATGTCGTCTTTCTTTTTCTTTTTTTTCTTTTTTTCTTCTCATTTGTTTTATTTAACTTCTTTATGAATGTTGATTTATTTGCATGTTCGGGGTTTATCTTATATGGGATTTGGTAGCTAAATCTTATTTTGTTTAGTGGCATTTACACAAATTGCCAATTTTATTTTACATCAATTTTAAGAGCTTTTTAAAAATGAACAATTTGAATTTAAGTTCAAATCTGTCAATGGCCAGTTTAATTTTGCCAACATCTAATATAGAGATACTTAACATTTTTCAGCAACATTTGGCCATAAGAAATTGTTCCCTTTTACAATGTTCAAGTTCAATTAATCTTAAAAATGGTCTTTGGGGCGTTCTTCTAGGCATATGTCAAATTAAAGGTCATACTTATTTAGTAAAATTTTAGTATATGGAATATATTATCACATATTATTTTCTAACTATGTATAAAAAATATTAAATTATGCAATTGTATTGTTACATTAGATTAATTAACCTAAGTTTGACCGGTTAACCGTAATTAACAGATCATATAGGGTGACTTAATAAACTTCCCTATGGGATTAATTAGAACTCTTACCCACAACCTTAAGGTTAGGCGGACCATAAAACTAAGTTAATTTTAAGCATTAGTTAAAATTGATGTCCCAATTCACCTTTAAAATAATTAGGTGATGACTTTTTTCATTAATTAACCTTGCTCTTTCCAATATGTTATACTTTAATTTCACTCGTGTTAAAATGGGGTATAACAGAATCCCAATAACTTTGTAAGCCCAATGTGAGTCTTGTTCAGACATCAAAAGTATCAAACATCACCACTTTACTCACTTCCAAAGATCAGTTCTTCTTCTTCTTGTTGTTCTTCTTTACTCTCATCACAAGTCCATGAATCCTAGAATTAGAATGGGGTTTCTTCTTCTCAACATCGCTCCCTCAAGTTGGAGGGTAACCTTGTGACCCCCAACTTTCTCAAAATCTCTAAATGAGAAACCCCTGAAAGGGGCTTTGTGAAAAGATCCGCCAATTGGTCTTTAGAAGGAACAAAAGATAGGGTAGTTAGGTTGTAACGATCCGACCGGTCGTTTTGAGCTCCAGCACGTTGTTCAGCGGTTGAGGTCATGAGCAGCTCCGTTTCAGGTGTTATGACTTGTAGGTGCGGTCAGAATTGAATTTTTTGGGAAGTTTAGAGTTAATTTGGAAAAAAAATCCTCATTCCGGAACCTTAAGTTGGAGAAATTGACTAAGATTAGAATTTTGAGTAAATGACCTCTGAATCTGGATTTGAAGGTTCCTGCAGGTTCGTATGATGATTTCAGATTTGGGCGTATGTCCGGATCGGACTTTGGATAACCCGGGAGCGTTTTGGCGCATATTATGGAAGATAACATTTTAGAAGAATTTCCTAAGTTTGGCTAGAAGTGCATTTTAGTGATGTTGATGTCCGTTGGGGATTCCAAGTCTGGGAATAGCTCCGTATAGTGATTCTGGAGTTGGGAGCGCGATCAGAAGTGAATTCGGATGTCCGTAGGTTATTTTGAAGTCATTTGGCTAAAGATAGAAATTTGAAGATTTTTGGGAAATCTGACCGGAAGTGAAAATTTGGATATCGAGGTCGGAATGCAATTCCGGAACTTGGATCAGGTCCGTAATGTCAAATATGACTTACGTGCAAATTTTGGGGTCAATCGAACATGATTTGATAGGTTTCGGCATCAGATGTGGAAGTTTGGAATTTCAAGTTCTTAAAGTTTGAATTTAGTGCGATTCGTGATTTCGGCGTTGTTTGATGTGATTTGAGGTCTCGAGAAAGTCCGCACTATGTTTTGGAACAAATTGGTGTAATTGGACGGGGTCCCGGGGGCCTCGGGTGGATTCCGGGTGGTTAAGGGATCAAGTTTGGAGTTTGAAGAAGTGCTGAGGTTGTTGTCATCTGGTGTGACCGCACCTGCGAGGCTTTGGCCGCAAGTGCGGAGCCGCAGGTGCGAGATTTTGCTGGCCTGGCTGAGAGCGCAGGTGCGATACAATTTCCGCACCTGCGAAGGCGCAGATGCGGACAATGGGGCGCAAGTGCGAGTTTTGGCTGGAGCTTAGGAGGCCGCAGGTGCGGGCTTTTGGGAGTACCTGCGGAAGCGCAGGTGCGAGATCTGGATCGCAGGTGCGAATATCGGCCTGGGCAGTGTATGTTTTATAACCGAGCACTTGGCTCATTTTCTCCTATTTTCACTTGGCATGGGCGATTGTGGGGAGCTTCAAGGAGGGGTTTTCGTCAAGGATCACAAGCTAAGTTATTCCAACTCATCTCAAGTTAAATACAAGGTATATGCATGGATTTGAACATGAAAGATTGTGGAAAATTGGGAATTTTGAAGAAAACCTAGAAATTGTATTTCAGATTTCTACCACGAATTTGAGCATGGAATTTAGAGTAAATTGTATATTTGAGCTATTAAGGCTATGGGTAGGGTATATCTTTGAGAAATTTTGAAATCCGGACACGTGGGCCCGAGGGCATTTTGGTTAATTCACTGAACGGAGTTGGGAAATTATATAATCTAAATTTTTGCAAATATTAGAGTATATTTTCATTGGTTTGTTGTTATTTGGATAGTTTTGGGGCGTTGTGCATCCATTGGAGTCGTTGGAAGGGCTTGGAAGCCGGTTATGGAATTTCGGAGCGAGGTAAGTCTCCTTTCTAACTTTGTGAGGGGGAATTGTCCCCATAGGTGAACTAATTAAATACGTGCTACTATCTGCGGGGGCTACGTACGCACGAGGTGACGGGAGTCTGTGCGTAGCTACTATTATGCCATGTTCGGGTAGTCTAGGACCCAATAGCATGCTTTACTTGCCGTACTTGTGACCTTTTCAATAAAATATCATGTGATCCTGCAAATAATATTAGACTGATAATGCTATTGAATTGGTAATTTATTTCCTAAGAAGACTAGAGTGTACCTTTCTTAATCATTTAGAAAGAGAATTGATTCCTCTGTGGATAATTGTATTCCTAATAAGGTTATGTTATTGATATTATTAATCTTGGCAAATGAGTTTCAAAACAAAGATTTAAATGCTACTTTTCGTATTCCTTTAAGAAGAATTTTACCACTTTCCTGGGTAATTGCTTTCTTGATAAAAAATGTGGACTTATTGTGTGAATATGTGTATCTATGGGTGCCTGAGTCGCATGTATGATTCGCGAGCAGGATAACCCTGTATTATGTATAACCGCGTCGCATGATCGATTTGGGAGCGGGGCAGATAGATGCATCTATGGTTCGAGTCGTTCGACCCTCGGCAGTGCACAGTTTATTATTTTTGGTCCGCGTCGTTCGAACCTCGACACTTTATTTGCGCATGTTAAATGTTGCTTATTTCCTGTGATTTATACATGTTTATCGACCTAAGAAAGTTTTAATGGCCAATTAAGAAGAAGAATTGATGTGTAAAATATGAAATAAGTCTGATGTTTCTTATCCCTGATATTATTTAAATTGTCAACTGATATGACGAAGATTTAAAGTGTTATATGTGGAAGGAGTTGATCTTATTTATTCCTGATTTTAATAAATTTCCTATGACATTCTTGCTTAGTGTCTCACTTGATTATACTAAATTGACTTCTAGCAAGTGTCTAATTCGACCTCTCGTCACTACCTCTCTGAGGTTAGGTGGGATACTTACTAAGTAAACGTTATTTTCGTACTCATGCTACACTTGTTGTGTATTTTGTTGCACAGGTACTATCATAGCAATGTGGCCGGCTTGGAGACTTAGGTGAGCTGCATCATCCGGAGGCGACCTGCAGCCGATAGAGTCTCCCTCATAGTGTGTTTATTTTCATTTTAACTTCCTTGTCCAATTTGTATTTCGGACAAGCTTTGTAGTATTTGTGAAATTCTTAGGATTTGCTCATGCACTTGTGACACCGGGTTCTGGGATGTGTTTGGGATGTATTTTTTAAAAATGGAATATTAAACTGTCGTATTTACTTAGCGGATTTTATTCAGTTGTCATGTAATAAAGTGAAAGGTAATGATTTAAAAAAAATGCTAAAACGGGAAATTTAACTTAACTATTTAATGGTTGGCTTTCCTGACAATGGTGTCCGGCGCCATCATGACCTTATGGATTTTGGGTCATGACAACATGGTATCAGAGCTCTAGGTTCCCTTAGGTTTCACGAGTCATGAGCAAGTCTAGTAGAGTCTTGCGGATCGGTACGGAGACGTCTGTACTTATCTTCGAGAGACTATAGGGTTGTTAGGAGTACTTCCCTTCTTGATTCCTCATCATGCGATTTGATTCCTCCGATTCTTATGCCTACGTTTCTTTCTACTAAATCTTATACGTCGTGAAGCGCTTGCTATGAATCGAGAATTTGAGGAATTGAAATGGTGCTACGGATATGATGTGAGATATTTTCCATGTGTAATTGGTTGGGGCTGTTGTTGTGGCCTTGCAGAAGGATAATGTGTTGTTTCAGCTCAGTAGTTGTGTTTCTGAGAGCCTTAAGGCTATGCTCAAGTACTGATGATGCTTACGATTGGTTATCGTTCGATGTCAATATGATGATAGAATGCTCACCCATATGTTGGGGGTAATGTATGGCTTGAAGGGAGGTCTTCTCAGGGCGTGATTTCGAGATTTTAGCATTTTAGTTCCGGCAGAGGAAAGGCATTTGGACTATAAATGGTAAGGTTTTGGATTGATAAAGCAGTAAGACTTGGAGTTTTCAAGTGGGGTGAGATATTCACCTGTGATGTGATATCGTCGTCATTGATCGAATGGAATGTGTTAAGTCTGTCGGTGCTATGGTTTGTTCGGTTGCATTGGGTCAGAGTGTTGTGAAGTAGTATAGAAGAAGCGGTTGTTAGAGATCATGGTGCGTGGTGGTTCAGGACTGAATAGTTATTTCTAATGAAGGCAGCTCGAGAAAGATGATCCTCGGAGAGTTTGAAGTCGTGGTGATCTACTGGTGTAAGAGCTGCAGAGAATGATATTGAATTGGACAACATACGACGAAGGAAGACATGTGAGAAGTGTCAGGCGGCAGCTAAATTTCTAAAAGTCCAGGTGTAAGGGACGGAAGTCAGGTAGTTGTTTAAAGGAATGAGTTTAACAAGTGGGAGAGTGGGAGAGTGGCAGCGTAGCACCGGAGTTCAGTGGTAAGACAGTTGTCTATATTGAGGGAGAGTTTGAAAGTTTTAGTGGATGGTGATTGGGTCCACGAGCTTAAGTTGAAATGTGGGTTATTTCGGCGGAAGGTTGGATACAACAGGGAGGAGTTGTTAGGAATGGAGAAGGACGCAATGTGGCGGTGAATTTGAAGATGTTGTAGCTCATTTAGTAGATGTACATGAGGAGCGGATGGACTGGTAAAGTTGGTGAATGAGAGCAGGCTTAGGATGGGATATTTATGTTGTAGAGAGTGTGCATTTTAGCATCGTTGGAAGGTGTCAGTTGGTGATTTCCACAGGTGGGTTATCTCTTGTGAGTAGGTTAGCGGTTGTGTGGTTGGCCAGTTTCTGTGAGGGATTCTAGTGGCTATTCGGTAGGAGACAGAATGTGTGAATGATGGTAGGAAATTTGAGTATTTAGGGAGTGCTAACAAGAGAATTTGGAAGGATTGTACGGATTGGTTGAGCAAGATCATGTTAACAAAGGGGAAAGGATCTCAGCAGGGGCTAGAGTGGTGCAAGGAGTAGCTTCGGGCTAAGTGGGGGAGTCCCACCACCTGCAGTTGGGTTGTAGGATGGTCTTCTCATGGGGTTGTGGATTGTCGGCATATTGGCAAGTTAGTACAGCTAAGGGAAAAGAGTAAAATGTAGATTGTGCGTGGGATTTGATGAATGTGTGCAAAAGTTAGCCCTATTGGACCAGGGTTAGGCTTTGAAAGGTTCAGCATTTGTGCTTAAGGCATAGGTGAGTTGTAAGGGTAGTCAATCAGTCACGTACTTCCTTGAGAGGATGTTCATGTGCTAAAAGAGCCTTGGAGTTGATTGTGATTCGGGGCCAGTTAGAGTGGGTGACTCTCAGCAGTGGTCCTAGTAAATTCGGAAGTTAAGAATGCGGCGTTTAAGAGTTTCAGGCAGCAGTATGATTAAGAATCGAGCTTATGCAGTGTAATTCCTGAGAAAGGGAAAATAATTAGAGTGTTCTATGTTAATTTCAGCATGCATGATAGTATTGGGGGACTGAGAGGAGTAAACCCCGGATTTGTAGAAAGATTATCAGGATGGGTATATCGGTCGGAGATGTGAATGCGCACAAGGAGGGTATAAGACGATTTGTGGGATTGAGACATCATGGTCTCGTGAATCAAGGCCACTCGGGAAGAGTGAGGATTGAGTTGTTATGAGTTGAATGGGGTTACTATTATTTCTTAGGAAATTAAGGATAATTAGAGAGAAGATGGATTGGTTAGCCATGGTTGAAATGGCGCATGTACGGAAGTGATCAGTTTCGTCAGTGTGATTGAGTTATGTATGTGGTTTGCACAGTGCGTGCGAGGTTTGACGGTCGCCGTAACAGATTTGATTTGGGAGCATTCGAGTGCTATGGCCTGTCAGGTGTAGGCGGATCCCCGAAGGTTTTGGTGGTTCAGACCACTACTTAAGGATTTGCATGTATTGTGATTGTGGGAATTCACTCGTGTGTTGTGGTGGTTCTCTTGAATTGAGGTAAGTAAAAGGTTTCTATATGATGAAGTGTTCACCCTATTAGTGGTTCAGAAGTTATGATGGAATTCTTGCGCTATCTCATATTGGCATGTTAGGTGCGGTAAGCAGTATGTAACTGGAAGTAAGGAATCGAGATTGTGGTTCGGTGTTAACAAGGATTTCATGAGCTCGGATGATCAAGAAAAAGTGATTTGAAAGTCCAGAGTAAGCTGGTGTTAGCTTCAGTGTCACCTGAGATCGATATTCGGTGAAAGAGGCTTTGTACCCTGGTCATGGGTTCTTGATGTGTTTTGCGGCATTAGTTTAGTCGGTGGTATGGATGTGCAGACTTGTTACCTCGTGGAAGGTCGTGGGAGCGTGACCACGGGAAGATGGTATAAGTGTGACAGGTAGTCACCTGATTTATTGAAGATTTAGACCAAGTATAAGGAAGTGCAATATTGCTTGTTTGAGAATTTATTCCTGGAGGGCGTTCGGTTCATTCGGTTGTGGATTGTGGGGTGTTTGTCTCGGCTATGATGGTTGTTCTTGCGTGTTATGAGAGGAAGTGGGGATTGATATGGACCCAGGTAAAAGTTATTAGCATAGTTCGGTGCGAGCAGAATCAGCTTGAAGTGTGTGAATGGGTTTAAACAGGATTATGGGCCTCATTTGAGGCAGATGTGTTCATTTCAGTATAGCGCTCCTCAAGGAGGGGTGTTGGAATATCAGGTGATTATTCCATCTTCGTCAAATTCATGTAATATTATGATTGTGCCGAGTGAGTTGTGAAACGGCTTGAGAAATTCCTATGTGTTAAGATTCAGCGTAGTGATGATGTTATGTGAGCAGGAGTGCTCTTGAGATTTCAGAGTGTGTGTATATATATATATATATATATATATATATATATATATATATATATATATATATCGCACCTCAATTGTGCTTAATTCTTGTAGCATATGGCTCTATCAGTCTCCCCAGGATGGTATTATGCACTTAGCGTGCTTATGACCAGTATTCAGTAATTTGTAATGGTGAGCAATTCAGCTCTTTGTATATCTCCTTATGTGAATTTTATGATGGATCGGGTGGCACGCCGCCACGGGTATGTTTTTTTGGTTAGGGTTGCACTCCGCAATAGTATGATGATGAGTAAGGTTCCTATATTTATTTTTTCTTGTGTTTTACTTCCTATTTTCTTAGGAAAGTCCATATTAGTTGCGTGAGCTGAGTAGTCCCTTCCTGAGTCATTTCCTTATGTATCATGTTCGAGTTGTGGCCTATTGGCGCGATGTGGTATCATGTGAGACTGTTGGTCATGTTTGGGGTGATTTGTTGTCTGAGCAGTTCATACTGGGTGAGACGAGATTTTTGGATCAGGGATCTAGTGCGATAAGATTGTGTGAAATACATTGAAGGACAATTACCCTTATTGGTTTGTAATGAAATGGTGGTCTTAGTCAAGAGGAAGGATTCAATGTTTGGTTAACTCTGCAATTGGTTAGAAATTTCTACACATCTCCTCCGTTGTGGTGGTATCGTCAGCATTATAGCAGGATGTATGTATATATATTGTAAGGTGCATTGGGAGCATCAGATTCGTAGAATTGTGGTTGTTAAGGTTCATGGAATGTCATGGTGGCTAGATGATGAATTATGCGGTGCATGGTGCTAATTCAGCAAAGGTATGCAGTCATGTTCTAGTATATCGTGTGGTAGTTGATACGGTGTTTATATATTGGAACTAGGTCTGTCAGAGAAATTTCAGGTGTTAGAACTGGATTGTGAGCTTATTATATGGATAAAAGAAGAAATCTTCAGATTTGATCAAGCTAATGTACTCAACTGGGTTGTGGTAGCACGGGCAGGTGCTCGAGGTGTTAAACATTGATTTCAGATAACTCCAAAGTAGTTCTTATCACGTTCAAGGACGAACGTCTGTTTAAGTGGGGGAGAATGTAACGACCTGACAGGTCGTTTTGAGGTCCAGCGCGTCGTTCAGCGGTTTGACGTCATGAGCAACTCCGTTTCAGGTGTTATGACTTGTAGGTGCGGCCGGAATTGAATTTCGGGAAGTTTAGAGTTAATTTGGAAAGAAAATTCTCATTTCGGAAGCCATAAGTTGGAGAAATTGACTAAGATTGGAATTCTGAGTAAATGACCTCCGAATCTGGATTTGAAGGTTCGTGCAGGTTTGTATGATGATTTTAGATATGGGCGTTTGTCCGAATCAGGCTTTGGATAACCCGGGAGCGTTTCGACGCATATTATGGAAGATAGCATTTTAGAAGAATTTCCTAAGTTTGGCTAGAAGCGCATTTCAGTGATGTTGATGTCTGTTGGGGGTTCTGAGTCTGGGAATAGCTCCGTATGGTGATTCTAGAGTTGGGAGCGCGATCGGAAGTGAATTCGGATGTCCGTAGGTTATTTTGAAGTCATTTGGCTAAAGATAGAAATTTGAAGGTTCTTGGGAAATCCGACCGGAAGTGGAAATTTGGATATCGGGATCGAAATGCGATTTTGGAAGTTGGAGCAGGTCTGTAATGTCAAATATGACTTGCGTGCAAAATTTGGGGTCAATCGGACGTGATTTGATAGGTTTCGGCATAGGATGTGGAAGTTTAGAATTTCAAGTTCTTAAAGTTTGAATTTTAGTGTGATTCATGATTTCGGCGTTGTTTGATGTGATTTGAGGCCTCGATCAAGTCCGCACTATGTTTTGGAAAAGATTGGTGTAATTGGACGGGGTCCCGGGGGCCTCGGGTGGATTCCGGGTGGTTAAGGGATCAAATTTGGAGTTTGAAGAAGTGCTGAGGTTGCTGTCATCTGGTGTGACCGCACTTGCGAGGCTTTGGCCGCAGGTGCGGCTTTGGCGTCGCAGGTGCGAGATTTTGCTGGCTTGGCTTGGAGCGCAGGTGCGATGCAATTTCTGCACCTACGAAGGCGCAGATGCGGACAATGGGGCGCAGGTGCGAGTTTTGGCTGGAGCTGAGGAGGCCGCAGGTGCGGGCGTTTGGGCGCACCTGCGGAAGCGCAGGTGCGAGATCTGGATCACAGGTGCGGATATCGGCCTGGGCAGTGTATGTTTTATAACCGAGCACTTGGCTCATTTTCTCCTATTTTCACTTGGCATGGGCGATTGTGGGGAGCTTCAAGGAGAGTTTTCGTCAAGGATCACAAGGGAAGTTATTCCAACTGATCTCAAGTTAAATACAAGGTATATGCATGGATTTGAACATGAAAGATTGTGGCAAATCGGGAATTTTGAAGAAAACCTAGAAATTGTATTTCGGATTTCTACCACGAATTTGAGCATGGAATTTAGAGTAAATTGTATATTTGAGCTAGTAAGGCTATGGGTAGGGTATATCTTCGAGAAATTTCGGAATCCGGGCATGTGGGCATTTTGGTCAATTCACTGAGCGGGGTTGGGAAATTATATAATTTGAATATTTGCAAATATTACAGTATATTTTCATTGGTTTGTCGTTATTTGGATAGTTTTGGGGCATTGTGTGTCCATTGGAGTCGTCATAAGGGCTTGGAAGCCAGTTATGGAATTTCGGAGCGAGGTAAGTCTCCTTTCTAACTTTGTGAGGGGGAATTGTCCTCATAGGTGAACTAATTAAATACGTGCTACTATCTGCGGGGGCTACATAAGCACGAGGTGAAGGGAGTCCGTGCGTAGCTACTATTATGCCATGTCCGGGTAGTCTAGGACCCACTAGCATGCTTTACTTGTCGTACTTGTGACCTTGTCAATAAAATATCATGTGATCCTGCAAATAAAATTAGACTGATAATGCTATTGAATTGGTAATTTATTTCCTAAGAAGGCTAGAGTGTACCTTTCTTAATCATTTAGAAAGAGAATTGATTCCTCCGTGGATAATTGTATTCATGATAAGGTTATATTATTGAATATTATTAAACTTGGCAAATGAGTTTTAAAACAAAGATTTAAATGCTATTTTTCGTGTTCCTTTAAGAAGAATTTTACCACTTTCCTGGGTAACTGCTTTCTTGATAAAAAATATGGACTTATTATGTGAATATGTGTATCTATGGGTGCTTGAGTCGCATGTATGATTTGCGAGCAGGATAACCCTGTATTATGTATAATCGCGTTGCATGATCGATTCGCGAGCGGGGCAGATAGATGCATCTATGGTTCTGTAACGACCCGACCTGTCGTTTTGCGTTATCTAACCATGTTCCCATATATAAAACTTCCATAGCGGCTTATTGTGATTTATGACTTGTGGGGGCGGGTGGTCCGGGTTTCGGCAGTGTTTAGAGCGATATTGGAACAGTTGGTTCCTTCAGGTTGGCCTTTAAGGCCAAGTTTGACTTCGATCAACATTTTTGGTAAACGACCTCGAAATCGAGTTTCAACAGTTCCAGTAGCTTCGTATGATGATTTCGGACTTGGGCGTATGTTCGGAATGAGTTTCGGATAACCCGGGAGCGTTTCGGCCCCAATATTGAAATAAGAGTTCCTTAAGTTCATATTGTGGTTTGGGATGTGTTTTAGTGTTATCGAGGTCCGAACGGAATTCTGAGATCGAGAATAGTTCCGTTATGTCATTTATGACTTGCCTGCAAAATTTGGTGTCATTTTGAGTAGTATAGGTCAGTTCGGCGCATTGTTAGCGAATTCAAGAAAACTTAAAGTTCCTAAGTTTGGTTCTAGGGGTTTTGAGGTGTGATTTTGAGTTTTAGCGTTGTTGTGGGTGTTCCAAAGGCTCGAGTGAGTCCGTATTATGATTTGGAACTTGTTGGTATATTTAGGCGCGGGCTCGGGTGGGCGTAGGTGCCTCTCGGGCACCAAACGAGGCCAAAAACCAGCTGAAGCAGTTGCTGGTGCACCTGATCTGGTGTGACCGCCGGTGCGGTTGCCCAGTCGCAGGTGCGAGACCTCTCCTGCGGTCCAAGCCTCGCAGGTGTGGAAACCCATGTAGGAAATAAGGTCTTTAAGTGCGAGATTATCCTATTTTCAGTCTATTTTCTTCTACCGTAGACGATTTTGAGAGCTTGGAAAAGAGCCCCACGACCCAGCCGCTGAGAGGTAAGTAAATTCTACCCTAAAGTTAGTTAATGCATGAATTCCTAGTTGAATTTAACTACCTAATTAGTGAAAAATTAAGGAATTGGGTAGTGACATAGGGCTTTCAAGAAGTTAGAGAATTACCCATGATTTGGCTATGAAATCATACAAAAATCATATATTAGTGCTCCTTAGGTTATGGGTGAGTGTTTCCTTCAAGAATGTTTGAAATCCGAGCATGCGAGCCCGGGGTTGGATTTTGAGATTTCTTCAAGAATGATGAATTTGACTAAATAATAAGAGAATTCCATGCTTTGAGTATAATTTGATATATTTATGTAACGTTTGGTTAGCTTCGAGTCCTTTGGGTGACGAGTTCGGAGTTTCGGGCGCATTCTTGACCCGGGGAGTAGGTGCGACGCGATGTGAGTCTCCTTTCTAACCTCGTAAGAGGGAGTTGTCCCCGTAGGTGTTTTAAATGCTATGTGTGATATTTGTGGGGGGCTACGTACGTACAAAGCGACGAGAGTCCGTACGTAGCGGCTATTATTATTATGTCCGAGTAGTTAGGCCCATATCATGCCTTGTGTTTTCCTTGAAATGAACTATATGCTTAATGAATTAAATGTTACATGCGGCTTATTTTCCTGAGATCATGGAATTTGAGAAATTCTAAGGAATTGTTCACTGAAAAGTAATTTAAAAAAGGAATACTGTGTGTGCATGTGACCGCTTCGTAATTGACATTCCGCAAGCGGAGTGTTATTTCCCCCACTCTCATGGGAGTGGGCCATACGCCACGACGGATTAAAAGATGCACTTATGGTACGGTCCGTTCGATCCTCGGCAGTGCATAGGTATGATTACTTTATGGAAAATATGCACTTATGGTTCGGCCCGTTCGATCCTCGGCAGTGCATAGACGTGAGTACTTTATGGCAAAGTGCACTTATGATTCGGGTCGTTTGACCCTCAGCACTGCACATATATGATTATCTTATGGCTCAGACCGGTTGTCCTTATCCCGTATGCGCATGATTATTGTTATTGAATTCATGGATATTGATTTGATAGATATTTGGGGGAAGATGAAGTAGTAATTTGTTTATTTACTTCCAGTGTTTACTTGGATTTCAGTGCCTTATATACTTGCTGCTTCACTACCTTTACATGCCTACCGTTTTCATCATATTCTGTTAAATTATATTGTTGGACCTTAGTGAGTGTCAAGTCGACCTCTCGTCACTACTTCTTCGAGGTTAGGTGGGATACTCACTGGGTACATATATATTTATGTACTCATGCTACGCTTCTGTACTTAATTGTACAGGTTCTGAGGCTGGTGCATCTGGTTGTCAGACCGGAGCTTGATTCTGATTATAGACGGACCTGACTTCACGGTGAGCTGTTTCCTCCTGGCGATCTCCGGCAGCACCATGGAGTTTCTTTTGCTCATTTCCCGTCTATTTCTTTCAGATAGTAGGACTGTATATTATATTTTTTGTATATTCTGTTAGTATGCTCGTAGGACTTGTGACACTAGTTACTGGCACACACGTGGTAGTTATTATGGATTATGGGTCTGTATATATATTGGCTCACGCCTCCTCATGACCGCTTTTGATCAAAACTGGCTAATTATCCTTCTCGATTTATGTTTTAAGCTTTAAAAACTGAGTATATGTTGAAATTTTTATCAAATAAGAAAGAACCCTTAGTAAATTGAGTGTTGGCTTGCCTGACCCCGCTGTTGGGCGCCATCACGACCTAAGTTAGGATTTTGGGTTGTGACAGGTTCGAGCCGTTCGACCCTCGGCAGTGCACAATTTATTATTGTTGGTCCGCGTCGTTCGACCCTTGGCACTTTGTTTGCGCATGTTAAATGCTGCGTATTTCCTGGGATTTATACATGTTTATCGGCCTAAGGAAGTTTTAATGGCCAGTTAAGAAGAAAAAGAATTGATGTGTAAAATGTGAAATAAGTCCGATGTTTCTTATCCCTGATTATTATTTAAATTGTCAACTGATATGACGAAGATTTAAAGTATTAAATGTGGAAGGAGTTGATATTATTTATTTCTGATTTTAATAAATTGCCTATAACATTCATGCTTAGTGTCTCGCTTGATTATACTAAATTGACTTCTAGCAAGTGTCTAATTCGATCTCTCGTCACTACCTCTCTAAGGTTAGGGGTGGGATACTTACTGAGTACATGTTGTTTTCGTACTCATGCTACACTTGCTATGCATTTTGTTGCACAAGTACTATCACAACGATGTGGCCGGCTTGGAGACTTAGGTGAGCTGCATCATCCGGAGGCGACCCGCAGCCGATAGAGTCTCCCTCATATTGTGTTTATTTTCATTTTAACTTCCTTGTCCAATTTGTATTTCGGACAAGCTTTGTAGTATTTGTGAAATTATTAGAATTTGGTCATGCACTTGTGACACCGGGTTCTGGGATGTGTTGGGGATGTATTTCTTAAAAATGGAATATTAAACTATCGTATTTACTTAGCGGATTTTATTCAGTTATCATGTAATAAAGTGAAAGGTAATGATTTCAAAAAAATGCTAAAACAGGAAATTTAACTTAACTATTTAATGGTTGGCTTGCCTGACAATGGTGTCTGGTGCCATCACGACCTTATGGATTTTGGGTCGTGACATAGGCCAGAAAGGAACTGTTGACGGAAAAAATGGTAGTCAATCTCCACATGTTTTGTGCGTTCATGAAATACGGGGTTACGGGCGATGTGAATGGCTGCTTTGCTGTCAGAGTGTAACAGCAAATTCCTGAAGCATGTCCAAGGAAAATTTCCTTTGACTTACAATGAAACCTTCCTTTTCTCGCAGAATTTCCATCCCTAGAAAATAATGTATATTTCCTAGATTTTTTACCTTGAACTCAGTATTTAGAAAAGCTTTGATGTGCTGAATTTATTTCAAGTCATTTCCAGTAAGTAGAATGTCATCGACATACATAGCTAGAATAGATATTAGGTTTCCTGTACGTTTAAAAAACAAAGAGTAATCATTTAATGATGAAGAATACACCTTAAAGCTCAAAGCCCCTGCAAGCCTGGCTACCATTGCCTAGAGTCTTGCTTCAATCCATATTGTGATTTTCTTAGAAGACAAACATGCTTAGGACTAGGAAGTGTTACACCTGATGGAAATCTTATGTACACCTCCTCCTGAAGATCACCATGCAAGAATGCATTTTTGACATCAAATTGAGACACATTCCAATCTCTTTTGGCTGCAATAGTGAGCAAACACCTTACAGTTGTCATTTTCACTATTGGTGAAAAAGTCTCAATATAATCTATTCCTTCTATTTGAACATCCTCCCTGACCACCAGCCTTGCTTTTAATCTTTCAATTCTTCCATCCGATAGATGTTTTACCTTATAGACCCGTTTACAAGGTTGCGCTCTTCTCCCTTTAGGTAATTCAACCACATCCCATGTGTGATTCTCCTCTAGGGACTTAATTTCTGATTTCATATCTTCTATCCATCCTTGGTTTTGACAAGCTTGTCCAAAACTGGTAGGTTCTGCGAGTGTATAAATGGACTGCACTACATGTTGATTGTTAGGTGATAAAGAGGAAAAATAGTACTTCCTAGGCTTACTTGTCTGATTGAAACATGCAGCTTCTACATCTATGAACATGATATTGCTCCACACATAATCCCTCAAGTAGGTTGGTTGATTGGAAACCCTTCCTGATTTCCTCAATGGTGTAGGCTTCTTAGGTTCATGAACAGGGGAGTTAGTATGTGGTGTATCTAGGGTAGGTGATGCGAGACTATATTGCATAGTTTAACATGTGATATACCTTATATTTTATGCGCATTAATGATAAAATTACACTTGTTATGTGCTTAATGGAGTTTATTTTATGTGTAGGTGAATTGGAGATGGAAACGGAGCTAAAGGGATGCAAATACGTCAAAAATACGCAAAAGGAGACGCCCGGGCGTTTGCCCCCTAAATCCTGGCACCCCCTAGCGTTAGGGGGGCGTTTACCCCATAAATCCTGGGGGCCCCTAGCGTTAGGGGGGCGTTATGGCCATAAGGCCAGGCCCCCCCAGGCGTTAGGGGGGCGTTAGAGCCCAAACGCCCGGGGTCCCCAGTTTCGC
>ML304108.1:0-27585 GCA_005239505.1 Nicotiana paniculata
AGGCATTTTTACAAACATGTGGTGGGCAATGGCTACGTTTAAGCCCAAACCTTCATTAAAGCATAATAAGCACCACCACATTACCCCAATAAACACACATCACCCCCACCATCCATGAGTTGCAAGTTCTCAGCTCTACATAACTACTATCAAGTATATCTACCCAAGACTAAGATTACATTCTACCATACAAAGCAAAAAAGAAAGAAAGGAAAGCTAAAAACGAAATTGAAAAATAAAAAATAAAAAAAATCAAAATCAAAGGGAGAAGTACATACCTGTAGAGATAATGAGAGGAGGAAATTCAAAGGGTGGTGAAGGATTTCGTGAGAGTGGGTTTGTTTTAGGGCTGGATTTTTTTTCCAAGTGTGGAGGAGGAGGGGGAAAGTTAGGGGGAAGGAAGAAGAAGAAGAAGAGGGAAAGGGTTTATGTGAGAGAAGGAGAGGAAATGTGGGGGGGAGTGGGAGGGGTGAGGCGGTTGGGTGGGGGTTTAACTTAAAAAAAATAAAAAATTACCTGGGTCCGAGTCCACTAGCGCGGCCTTAGCGCTGTCGTAGCGTGGGCACGCTAGTGGAAGGCGTCGTGGGGCAGTGTAAAACCCCACTAACGCGGGCTTAGCGCTGTATTAGCGCGGCCGCACTAGTGGATTTGAAGCTGGGGCAGTGTAAAACTTGACTAGCGCTGCCTTAGCGCGGGCGCGCTAGTCCAGGCGTCCCTAGCTATATACTTTGTTTTCTTCATCCTTGGGGGATTTTGCCCGCCCCTTTTCTCGAACACCTGCGCATGTTAGTATCTACACTATAAACACTATAAATGTTGGGTTGTCTCCCAACCAGCTCTTGATTTAACGTCGTGGCACGATGGGTACAACAGTCAATGAGTTGCCTCCCATGAAGCGCCTGATTTAATGTCGTGGCACGACGTAGAGTAGGCGCAATTACGGATCACTCAACCTTTATGGTTCATCGTGATGCACCTCAGACAACTCTTTTGTGTCATCCATTACCACATACAGTTTGAGTCGTTGGCCATTAACCTTGAAGGTGTTGGTGCCATTTTCATTGGTTATCTGCACAGCCCCAGACGGGAACACTACGGTAACATTGAATGGGCCAGACCATCGGGACTTAAGCTTACCAGGAAACAATCTCAACCTTGAATTGTACAATAATACCTTGTCTCCCAGTTTGAAATTTCTGTCCAGAATGTGCTTGTCATGTAGCCGCTTCATTCTTTCCTTGTATAGCCTCGTACTTTCAAAAGCGTGATATCTGAATTCCTCCAGCTCATGCAGCTCTGTCAGTCTATTTTCCCCAGCAGCATCGGGGTCCATGTTCAATTTCCTTAGGGCCCACCAAGCTCGGTGTTCTAGCTCCACAGGCAGATGACAGGCCTTCCCAAATACCCACTTGTATGGGGACATACTGATTGGTGTTTTGAGTGCGGTCCTATAGACCCAAAGTGTATCGTCAAGCTTTTTCGCCCAATCCTTTCTTGTGGCGTTTAGAGTTTTCGTGAGCACACTCTTGATCTCTCGGTTAGAATACCTGCCCGCTAGTTTTGGGGTGATAAAGGGTGACCACCCTGTGGCGTACATCATATTTATCCAGCAACTTCTCAAAGACACGATTGCAAAAGTGTGTGCCCCTATCACTGATAATGGCTCTTGGAATCCCAAATCGGGTGAAAATATTCTTCTTCAAAAACCCCACCACCACTCTCGAATCATTGGTGGGGAATGTTGCAGCTTCCACCCATTTGGACATGTAATCTACAGCAACAAGTATGTACATATTGCCGTAAGAGCTGACAAAGGGACCCATGAAATCGATCCCCCCAAATATCGAACACCTCAACTTCCTGAATTGGTTTCATAGGAATCTCATGTCGATGGGATATGTTTCCCGTTCTTTGGCATTCGTTTCATCCTTTTACCCACTGGTGGGCATCCTTGAAAATTGTTGGCCAGTAGAAACCGGCTTCTAACACCTTTGCTGCTGTCCGGACTCCTCTAAAGTGTCCCTCATAAGGTGACGCGTGACAAGCCTGCAAAACAGAAAATTGTTCTATCTCAGGGACGCATCTCCAGATCATTTTATCAATACAAATTCTGAACAAATACGGTTCGTCCCAATAGTATTTTCGACAGTCACGATAAAATCGTTTCTTTTGCACAGAGGAGAGCTCATAAGGGGCGATGCCGCATGCCAGGTAATTAGCAATATCTGCGTACCATGGAACCTCTCCCACACTTGTGGCTAGCAGCTGCTCATCTGGAAAGGTTTCCAGAATATCCTCAGACTCAGGTGCCTTTTCAGCACCTTCAAGGCGTGATAAATGATCAGCGACTTGGTTCTCCATTCCCTTACGGTCACGAATATCCAAGTCAAACTCTTGAAAAAGCATCACCCAACTAATTAGGCGCGGCTTAGACTCTCTTTTCTCGACTAAGTACCGAATGGCTACATGATCAGTGTAAACGATCATCTTCGACCCGATCAGGTAAGACCTGAACTTGTCAAAGGCAAACACGACAACCAACATCTCTTTTTCTGTTACCGTGTAATTCAGCTGAGCTCCACTCAACGTCTTACTTGCATAGTAAATTGGGTGCATTACCTTATCTCTACGCTGACCCAACACGGCTCCCACAGTGTAGTCACTAGCATCACACATGAGTTCGAACGGATGCTCCCAGTCGGGGGCAACTATAATCGGTGATGTGACTAACCGCTTCTTTAGCTCCTCAAAAGCCACCCTGCAATCATCAGAAAACACAAAGGGTTATCTTTTTCTAGCAACTTACAGATGGGGTTGGCAATTTTGGAGAAATCCTTGATGAACCGCCGGTAGAATCCGGCGTGTCCTAGGAAGCTACGAATAGCTTTGACTGACGTGGCCGGTGGGAGTTTTTCAATCACGTCTACCTTGGCTCTGTCCACCTGAATGTCTTTACTCGAAACCAAGTGTCCCAAGATGATTCCTTCTTGTACCATGAAATGGCACTTCTCCCAATTCAGCACTAGGTTCGTCTCGATGCACCTCTTCATTACATGGTTTAAATTTGCTAGGCATTCATCAAACGAATTTCCCACCACTGAGAAATCGTCCATGAAGACCTCCATAATATCTTCCACCATGTCTGTGAAAATGGCCATCATGCACCGTTGGAATGTTGCAGGTGCATTGCAGAGGCCAAATGGCATCCTCCTGAAAGCAAACACCCCATAAGGGCATGTGAGGAGGTGTTTTCCCTATCCTCCGGGGCAATAGAAATCTAGTTGTACCCCGAATACCCGTCAAGAAAACAAAAATGAGACCTCCCTGCTAGCCGGTCGAGCATCTGATCAATGAAGGGAAGTGGGAAGTGGTCTTTGCGGGTGGCAATGTTCAACTTTCTGTAGTCCATTCATATTCTCCAACCTGTGACGGTTCTAGTGGATATAAGCTCGTTTTTATCATTCTTTACCACCGTCATACCACCCTTCTGTACACATTGTACTGGGCTAACCCAGCTGCTGTCATAGATGGGAAAATGATTCCCGCATCTAACCACTTTATAATTTCCTTCTTCACCACTTCCTTCATATTTGGTTTCAAGCGCCTTTGGTGTTCCCTAGAAGGTCTGTGTCCCTCTTCCAAGAGAATCCTGTGCATGCAATAGGCTGGGCTGATCCCTTTTATATCTACCATGGTCCAACCAATGGAAGTCTTGCATTCTGAAAGTACCTGTAACAACTGTTGTTCCTGCACATCTAACAAACCAGATGAGATAATAACAGGTAATGTAGAGTTAGGTCCAAGAAACGCATACCTGAGATGAGATGGTAAAGGCTTCAGCTCTAACTTGGGTGGTTCTTCAACTGATGGCTTGGCTGGTGGACTCGCTCTCTTTTCCAAGTGTAATGGTTCAATTTCGAGTCCTTCCAGTGCTAATACCCGTTCTTCTAGTTCCTCACCGTTCACATCATCTAAGTTCATCAAACATGCAGTCAAAAGGTCCCCAACATTCAAGGACGCATCATCTTCTTCTAGTATCACGTCCACGACATCAATAAGAGAGCAGTTGGCGAACTCACTTGGTCGCCTCATAGACTTCTGCATGTTGAACGTGATTTCTTCATCATTGAGCCTCATCTTAAGCTCACCAGTCTCACAATCGATGAGGGCTCTTCCTGTGGCCAAGAATGGCCTTCCCAAGATTATGGGAATTTCCTCATCTACCCGACAGTCTACGATCACAAAGTCAGCAAGGAACACAAATTTCCCCACTTGCACTAACACATCGTCCAGAATACCCGATGGTCTCTTCACCGTCCTATCAGCAAGTTGCAACAGCATGGAGGTACGCATGGCTCTACCAATCCCCAGTCTTTTATAGATGGCCAGCGGCATCAGATTTATGTTGGCCCCCAAGTCACATAGAGCTTTGGCGAAAGAAAAGTTGCCAATGGTACAAGGAATTGTAAAACTCCCTGGGTCAGACAACTTTTCAGCAATAGAACGCGTCACCACCGCACTACAATTTTGGGTAAGGGTGACAGTAGCCATATCTTGGAAGTCAAATTTTCTGGACATCAAGTCCTTCATCATTTAAGCATAACCAGGAATTTCCTTCAACGCATCAATCAATGGTATATTTACCTGTATTTTCTTTAACATGTCCAAGAACTTCTTATACTTCTCATCCTTCTGGTATTTTGCCAGCCTTTGAGGGAATGGAGCTGGCAGTCTCTTCTTTCATGTTATCTGTTCTTTTTCCTTTTCAACCACCACCTCTACTGCTGGCTCTGTGATTTCCTCTAATTATTTCTCAGCTTCACTTTGCTTACTGGATTCTCCGTCAGCTGGCTGCACTGTGACCTTGGTCAAAGGAGTCGAGTCATCAATTTCAATAGGCACTTGCACTAGTGTATCTGTCTATCTACTTTCACGCACCATCTCCTGTTCCAGGTCCAGGTCTCTGCCATTACGGAGACTCACTTCCATTAGCTGCTTTGGGCCCTGGTCCCTTGGATTCACCTGAGTATCAGCAGGTAAAGTTCCATGAGGACGATTGTTCACTGCATTTGAAATCTGCCCCAGCTGTACCTCGATATTTTTAATGGCCGAGTCATGGGCATCTACTCTTTCACTGATCTTGTCAGTTGACCCAATAACCTGTTGCATCATAGCTTCTAACCTGGAGAAACCATCTTCTTGTCTCCCCCAATGTTGTTGCTGAGGGTGATTATAAGCTTGCTGCTGAGCCTGGTTGTTGTATCCTTGAGATTGTTGGTAAGGTGCCATATTACCCTGAGGTCTCATGGCACCCATGTTCCCGTTGTTGTGCTGCAGATGAGGTGGTCTATAAGGTTGAACCTGCTGACCCCAGTACTGACCTCCCTATCTCTGACCTCCATAATTTGACACATAGTTCATGTCTTCAGGGTAGGGAGCTTGATTGCAGTCTGCATTCCAACGATTACCCATAGGTTGAATTACACAAGATGTGCACAATCCCCCATTGGTAGTATCTACAATGTGAACCTGCTGCTTCACGCCTGATTCCTCCACCTTCTTTGTGAGAATACTCATCTGAGTCATCAGTGTAGCCATGTTCTCAGCCATAGTATTAGATGGGTCTAATGGAACCGAGTGAACAATTGGGGTGATAGGTGCACCCCTGGTGGTCCATCCTGAATTTTGTGCCATTGTGTCAAGTAAGATTTGGCACTCTCTCCACGTTTTCCTGAGGTAAGCTCCACCTGCTGAGGCATCAACGTTGGATTTCACAGTATCTGCTAAACCCATGTAGAATCTCTGCCCCAACATTTGCTCAGGAATACCATGGTGTGGACAAATAACCATCATCCCTTTAAATCTCTCCCATGTCTCTTGCAGTGTTTCCATGGGCTTATGTCTGAAACTTATTATCTCGTCTATCGGTTATGCTGTCTTGTTGGGCGGATGAAATTTTCCCAGAAATTGCTTGACCAATTCCTCCCATGTAGTAATAGAATTGATGGGGAGGAATTTAGCCAACTCTGAGAAACACCTATTACCGAGAACGGAAACAATAACCGTCTTAGAGCATCCGGGGTAACATTCGGCTGTTGCTGGGTTTTGCATATTGACAGGAAGTTCTTCAAATGCTGCTGAGGGTCCTCGGCATATGACCCCGAAAATAGTCCCTTATTCTGTAACAAATGCAGTATATTATTCGTGATCTGAAAAGATTCCGCTTCAATCTGAGGGACCACAATCGCGGTAGCCAAGTTGTCAGCTGTGGGCTGCGCCCAGTTGTATAATGGCGCCTCATGTGCAATGGGCGCCTGAGGCGCAACATTTCTAGCTGCAGGGTTGATCAGCCCATCACCCTCAACCTCATCAATAATGTTAGCTCTGTTGTTCAGTTCTGCCATATTCGGTTCAATTCGTTCAATGTTTGTCTGTTGTCAGTTTCTCCGATTGGCTCTGTTCAATGCCCTGAAAACCTTTTCGGGGTCTGGTAAAGCTTCAAAAAGGTCACTAGTTCTCGAAGAGTTACTAGGCATGCACTTATACCACTGGTTCAACAAACGTTAGAATTTCAATAAATGAGTGAAATCAAAGAGACTTGACTTAAATTGAGATTTGTTTTTCTTCACTATCTCGATAATACCGTCAAGTCCCCGGCAACGGTGCCAAAATTTGATCAAGCTAAAATATGTCTAATAAAAGACTAAGCAGGCGTTGCATATATAATCCGGGCTATTAAGCCCATAGTCGATCCTACAGGGAATTAACGTATCAAGAAAGCCATCAAAATACTAAACTCTCACTTAATCAACTTCCTCAAACTTTATGAATAATAATCGATGTTGTAATTACCACTAAGATCAATGAAATTTCTAAACTAAGGTTAACTAACAACAGTTGTAAACAATTGGAATAAAGGTCTAAGGCAATGGTTTCCCCTGTTGGTACTTTCCCTAGTTGTATGTTCCTATAGCTTTGACTTGGTTATCTCTATCAATCATGAACTCTCCAGCTATCTTAAATCTCTCTCGAGCATTTATGATAATTTACTAGTCGCAATCTCGAGCTACGCTAGCTATATTTACGTTACAGCTCACTTTAGATTGCACCCGAGGTATATTATCTCTAACCCAGCTTCTAAACCCTCGGTTATAACTTTCGTCTATACTCGGGGAGTGATGTTGTTCAACAACTACCTAAATATGCACTCTCTCTTAAGCAGATACATAATAAATAGGAACCGCTAGTTGAGGGCCCTTCAACTAACTACAATCAAAATATAGTTGAACAAATAGAAATAAATAACCAACTCAAAACTATATTAACATGCCAACGAGTTCATCCCCAACAGGTTTCACCAAAACCTTAGATTAAAGTATTTAGCTACACATAATAGCAACGAAAACTACAAAGGAATCCATAGTCAATGGCAACATAACAAAAGAAGAAAATAAGGATTGATGCCCCAATTGCCTCCTTGTCTCTTGCCTTTGCTTTTTCTTAGCCTTTGTTTTTTCTTACTCTAAACTTAAAACCTAGATTCTCCTTCTCTTGGGAAAAGTGGACCTTATATGGTTGATGTAGAATGGCCTGGGACTTCGAAATTTACCCCTGAAATAATGCCTCACGCGTCTGGACTAGCGCAAGCGCGCTAAGGCTGCGCTATGCCCGCGCTAGTGGGGTTTCTATCTGCCTCTGGATCGCTGGACTAGCGCGGGCGTGCTAATGCCGTGCTAGTGCCCGCGCTAAAAGGGTTCTTCACTGCCTCATGAGAGCTGAACTAGCACGGGCGCGCTAATGCCCGCACTAGTAGGGTTTTCCACTGTCTCCACATTCATCCCTGACTCTTTAGTCTTCAATTCATCCAAAAGGTACCCCATGGTCTATTCTACTTCAATTCTTGCTCGGATCACCGTCATAAGCTTTCCTTACGGTATTGCACTCCTGTGAAACACACAAGTCACCATTAGAGCATATTTTATCCTTATTTCACATACTTAAGACAGTAAAGCATCATTAAGTTAGAGTATAACATAAGCCAAACCATACACTTTTAGCCTATTATCAATCGCCTCCAGATGCAGCCGGACGGGCGTCAACTACAGACGACTAGCCCCAACCAATGCAGCCTCATCCGCTGGCTGGAAACCGATGAGCCGCTGAAACATCTTCAGGTAGTGCAAACCCGTTTAATCTCTTATGGCATGCGGTAAATCAACAAGATGTCCATCAACGGGCAACCCATACAGAACCTCCACGTCCTGAAGCATGATAGTGGCCTCGCCAATGGGTAAATGGAAGGTGTAGGTCTCCAGTCGCCACCGCTCTATCAAAGTCGTGATCAACGACCAATCCAGCTGCAACCGGAAAATCTCAACAATCCTATAGAAACCCGTATCCTGAAGGCGTCTGACTATACGAGGATGGAGATGTTGGGCCCTAAGAAAGTGCCACATATCGTCTACTCTTCTAGCACGGAACGTCTAGGCCAATAACTGCCCCTCCCATATGTAGGAAGACTTATGCTCAGCCTGCAGCAACAGTAGTTCTAGCGAGGCAGGTCCGGGATGCAAAGGCGGAACCTCCATGACGACTACGGTAAATTGAACAATATTAATTAAAGTATTTTTCTTTTTCATTGCTTAAATATATTGCAATATCTTTAGTATTAAAATTTATTCGATATTTTTACTATATTGTTAATTAGATTGATACATTTTCAATATTATAATTTTATATTTTATATGTTACTTTAATATTTTATATGTTAGTTTACTATTTTATATGTTTGTTTGTTATTTTATATGTTAGTTTTATTATTTTATATGTTTGTTTGTTACTCATCTATTTTTGACTATTATAAAATTAAATAATTAATTTTTATATTAGTTTTATTATTTTATATGTTTATTTGTTACTCATCTATTTTTGACTATAATACAATTAAATACTTAATTTTTATAACTATACAAGATTTAATTATTAAATACTCACATTTTAGTTCCGGACTCGACATTTGAGGTCTAGTAGCACCAAGGTATCCTGAATTCTTGTGTTCATGATGAGAAAAGTTTCCCATTTTATCACTCAACAAGTATGTTAGTTTATTATTTTATATGTTAGTTATTATTGTATATGTTAGTTTATTATTTTATATATTTTTTGTTACTCACTTATTTTTTACTATAATAAAATTAAATAATTAATTTTCATAACTATACAAGATTTAATTATTAAATATTCATATAACAATACTTAGTTTGACAAATATTGTTGTTTTCTCATGTTATTTTCTTACGTTTGTTGACTAGATTTGGAGAGAGGGTTTGTGTTTGAACTATCGACTTTTTTGACATATTTTTTGGTTTAACAGATACTTAAATGATTAATTTCAATAACTGCAAGGATACTACGCTAAAGGACACTACATTTTACTACACTAAAAGGGCACCACATTACAAATAATACCACTACAGGGAACTAAAGTAACTATCTATCTATTTTACTTGTCTTTTAGAAAATAAATAATCTAAACCGGATAAAAATAACAAACTAATTTAATCACCAAAAAATCACAAAAATACATATACCACAGTAAAAAAAATAACTAATTAAAATTTTTTTAACAACTAATAATAATTTTTCTATTTTACTAATTTTTTTTAGCACACTAATACTTTAATTCGGATAAAAAATAACAAATTAAATTAAATCACAAAACAATCACAAAATAACATAAAGCACATTAAAAATAACTAATATGCATTTTTTATACATGAGTTTTAAAAAAATCTAAGTCGGAATACCTCGATTTATAATTTTTGGAAAGTTGAAGATTTGGTGATTTGGAGCCGAAACGAGCAACCCACTATGGGATAATGCCTTAGCTAGAATGTGAGACCGAGAATTCATACTTTTTATGGGACCGGTAGGCTCCACTCGAGCTTTTTTTCGTTAACAATGAGGGGAGGGGGGACCGGTGGGTGTTTTTGTTTAATTTGGGGGTCTGGTTTGGTGGGGGAGGGGAACTGAAAGGGTTTATATTTGGGTATAGCGCCTTATATTAAGATGCTATACTATAGCGACTTAATATAAGGCGCTATACCTTGTCGCTATTTTGAGGTTAAAATATAGTGCGTTTTAAAAAGACGCTATACTTGACGGGGCAAACGACCGTTAATGTATAGCGTCCTTTAAAAGGGCATTATATATATTTTTGTCACCAGTTATTTTTATATTTTAATTCTTTGAATCCAAAAAAATCACATTTTGATTCCGGATTCAAATGTGAACAACTCATCGAATTTATCAAAAAGCATAATCCTTAATTAGATGAGGATTCTGTGTGCAACTTTTTTTTTAAAACAATCGTACTTCTCCTAACGTTTTGAATCCAACATACGTGGCTGCCTTATCGTATTGAATATATTAATGCAAACGCTTCTGCTATGAATTTTTAGACCATCTATTTTATTTTGTTCTTCCTCCATATGCGACTTTAATTTGCGTATACAATTTTACGTGCCAGAACATTTTTTTTTGTCTGCTCACGCGTCATTTGTTTGTTTTTATTTGTTTCTTTGAAGTAGATGATAGCTCTAGATAAACTTCAAATTGGGTTTCTTTTAGTATAATTTAGAGTAGTTTTTATTGGATAGAAATGCCATCAACGAAGCATGTATTTATTTCTCTTCAGAAGAACGGGTCAATTGTGAATAATTTGTTATCAATAACCTATAATAATGAGTTATTATTATTTCACTTAACTGTAGTAGATTAATGCAACTTGGTGTGAAATATCGGATGTGGATTATTTTAAAATATATATATATTGTTAATTCTTTTTTATCTTTTTCATTTGGTTTTGGCGAAGGGTTGAAGTATATACTAAGGTCAAATTTGATTACAAGCACAACATGGCTCATTTGATAACTTACATGCTATGCCCAGCACTTCAACATCATATGAGTAGTTGAAAAATTAGTGGTCTCTTGACTTGCATGTAGAGTTGCAGCAAACGTTAAAAGAATTATCTCTATAATAAATTTCCTAATTCCTCCTTACTTAAATTAGAAATTTAAAATTTGAAATTTGAAATGCAACCGCGTTTAATAAAAGAGCATTTTACCTTGGAGTGAGACTCCTAAGGCGCATCTAAATTAGTCAAGTCCTAAAACAACTACTATTAAACACATCGTGCAAAATAATAAAAGAAGTATCACAAAGTCATAAAATTTCACAAGTTGCAACTTCATACAATTTTTAGAGATGTCAAGAATGTCTTTTTAACTTTTTTAAAGTTTTGTTAAATTTCTCTGTGCTTCCCGTTTTAACCTCAGTCAACGGATTCATGCCTAAGCAAAATTGATTCTACTCTCCTGACCTCATACGTGAATTGTTCTTTTGACTATTTCTAAATAATTTTATAACAATTCTTAGAATTTATAATTATAACTTAGAATTTCGAAAGGATCGTTGGTTCATGTGACAAAGAAAAGAATTTTGAAATAGTAAAAAATTAGTTATATTACAATTCTGATATCAATTGATACTTCATAAGAGTAGAATAACAATCTCGAGATTAGCTACTATGTCCTTTTCTAAAACTCTTCTCCCAAAATCATTTAAAATAAATGTCACATTTAAAATTTAAAATAATAATTTATTCAAATATCAATTTTATTTATTTTATATTGTTTCGTATATTTCATTTATAATCTAAAACCAAACATCAACAGAAAATTGGGATCCCTAATTGGCCTATAGCTTGCTTGGCTAAGCTTCTAAAATCAGTTTATTTTGAGAAGAATTTTTTTTGAAAAACGCTTCTAAAAAATATTTTTGGTGAGAAGTAATTTGTGTTAGACTTTAATTTGTTCTTAGCAGCAATTAGTATTTGGTCAAGCTGTAAAAAAGTATTTTTAAATGTATTTTTCTCAAACGTATTTTTCAAAAAAATGCTTCGGGGAAAAAAAGCAGCTTAGGGCAGAATAATAAGAAACTGCCAAGAGTGGGTATTAAGAAATTGAAGAAAAATATTCAAAAGAGTGCTTACGGGAGAAGATATTTTTTTTTAGCTTTTCCAAAACTGCATTTGTTTCTACTCAAAAGTATTTTTTTTTCTTCTAAAAGTTTGACCAAACACTTTAACTTTTAAAATAAAATTACTTTTTTAAAAAAATAAAAAGTTTTTCGCCTTAAAAAAAAACTTGGCCAAATAAGCTACTAGAATGGGGGAAGTGCACAATTAGTCAGTAATAAGACATATATTTACTTTTAAGCCACTGTTTAAAATATCTTTAGTCTTTAGCCACTGCTTTAATAAACCTTTACCCGCCCGGACGAAAATACCCTTTTGCTCATAAAGTTCAGGACCAAGTGTCCTTAACTTATGCGCTTGTTACTGTAAGTGCAGGACTAGCTGTCCTTAATTTATAAGTCTAAGTTTAGGACTACCTGTCCTTAACGTTTGAACTTGTAACTCTAAGTTCAGGACTACATGTCCTTAACTATTGAACTTGGAATTTGAAGTTCAAGACTACCTGTCCTTAATTTATGTGCTTGTAACTCTAAGTTAAGCACTACATGTCATTGATTTCTGTGCTTCTTTCATTTATTTATTTTGTCATCCTGAAAAATGAATCTTATAGTGGAATGAAAGATGATGAAACAAATCGATATGAGCAATTTTTGGTCAATCTAATGGTATTCGGACGAACTAGCCAAATGAAGTAGAATTGAGCAATGATTTTGATAACAAAAAACGCAGTCGCCGGTATAAACATTGTATCTCCGTTTGGGAAGAAAAAGAGATAGAATAAAGGGTAACACCGTCTTTTCATATTATTTTCAATAGACTAGTGGCTACTTGAATACGGTTAAAATCGATCATACCCAATTTTACGGGCTCGGGGGTGTGCCTCGAAAATAAGCCAGTATCGATCAAAGTTCGGGTTTGAAGAGCACGAAGATTAAGGGACCGAGATTGGGTTAAATCGATGCCTAAGTAACAGAATCACGAGATATCTGCAATCCACAACCAATCTCGGCGAGAATCTCAGAACTGACAGGACCATTAACGATTATAGATATCAATCAAGTATTTTACTTCCGAAATTAGAGTTATACCTTATTTAGGATTCCTCTACTATATAAAGAGGAACCCTGTTCATTTGTAAGACATCATTATCTCACACGAATTATCACTTATGCAACTACTGAGAAATACAAAGCACTCTGCTCTTTAACCCGCTCTTAACTCTTTACCGTTTATATTGTTCGTGTTATTCATATTGTTCTTATTATTCTTGTGTCACTTAATGATCAATCCCGTCACTATTCCAAGTCGAGATCGATAATTCACGAATGGGACTAGTTTGATCTATTACAATCATTTAATTCCTTTGTTTATTTAGCTATTTATCGATTGGCATTGAATTAGATCACGCATCCTTATAACCACACTATAAGTTCAATTGTTACTCGTATCTCGAGTAAACAGTTTGGCGCCCACCGTGGGGCTAAGGATAATAGTGATTATTCAGTGCTAATTCTGACATAACACACTATTTTACGCTTGTTTCTTGTCAAGAATTTTGTTTTCAGGATAAATCATGTAAAAATCACAAAATATAGCTACACATGGTGACAATAGTCTCGGACTCCACGGAGAGAACGAGAACATTATCGCTCCAGGAATCGAAGTGCCACAAGCTGACCTCGGAGGAGCGCCATCCGTCAACCCGGTCGATATTAGTTCGCATGTTGCTTTGAATGCGGATTTAGGTGGGGACCCCGATGGAAACGTACGCAGAGAGGGTCGAACTGACGGTCGAGGCAGAGGAGATGAAGGTGTCAATCTCCAAGTTATATTTGAAATGTTGCAAGCCCAAAAGAATGCCACTTCTCAGTTGCAAAATCAGTGTGTGGCACCGAATAGGGTCGAACAAGAGGCTACTCTCCATACCGAGCCAGTGCCTGAAAGGTCAGGTGACAATACTTCGACAACAGACCCTGCTATAATGATAATGCTCGAGGAGCTTACCAAGAGAATAGAACCGGGAGAGAAGAAAATCGAGCCAACAACAAGAAGGTGGAAACCTATAACTCTTGAGTTGATCAGATACCAGGGGCACCACCGATTTTAAAAGGAATGGACTCTAAAAAGTTTGTGCAGAAACCATTCCCATCAAGTGCGGCTCCGAAGCCCATCCCAAAAAAGTTTATGATGCCCGATATACCTAAATACAACGGAACCTCGGACCCCAATGAGTACGTTACCTCTTATACGTGTGCCATAAAAGGATATGATTTGGAAGACGATGAAATCGAGTCAGTATTGCTAAAGAAGTTCGGAGAAACCATGTCGAAGGGAGCTATGATTTGGTATCACAACTTGCCGCCGAATTCTAT
The DNA here is from genome assembly GCA_005239505.1 of Nicotiana paniculata. NCBI lineage: Eukaryota > Viridiplantae > Streptophyta > Magnoliopsida > Solanales > Solanaceae > Nicotiana > Nicotiana paniculata. The sequence goes on from ML304108.1 coordinate 14,413, forward strand.
CGATTCGTTCACCATGTTAGTAGATTCGTTTGTAAAAGCACATGCTGAACAATAAAGGTTGCAACGAGAAAATCAGATCTCTTCAAAGTGAAGCAGAGGGATAACGAGATTCTAAGAGAGTTCGTATCTCGGTTCCAAATAGAACATATGGAATTACCACCAATTACCGACGATTGGGTTTTTCAAGCTTTCACCTAGGGATTAAACGAGCGGAGTTCATTCGCATCACGCTAACTGAAGCAGAATTTAATAGAGTACCCAGCTGTGACTTGGGCAGATGTTCACAACCGATATCAGTCAAAGATTAGAGTCGAGGACGACCAACTAGGAGCCCCCTCAGGTTCAGTGCATCCAAACCGGTCGACAGGTAAAAATCAAAGAGATGTTGACAGAGAATTGAGGCCGAATAAAGATCGATATCATCCATATGTTTCAGATAGAAGGAATAACCATTCGGGACGCAATCCCGCCCGGAATGATCGAATGGGTGATCGAGGGCAGAACTCTCGGGGACTCATGAACAAACCTGGTTTTGACAAATATGCTGATCCCATAGAAGCACCCCGATTATCGGAGTACAATTTTAGTGTCGATGCGTGGGGAATTGTATCGGCCATTGGAAGGATCAAAGACACTAGGTGGACTAGACCTATACAAACCGATCCTTCTCAAAAAAATCCTAATCTAATTTGCAAATATCATGGCATACATGGTCATAGGACCGAAGACTGCTGACAGTTAAGAGACGAAGTAGCTCCGTTGTTTAACAAGGGCCATCTTCGGGAATTCCTCACTGATCAAGCCAAAAATCACTTTAGGGAGAGAGACGCCAACAAAAATAACGAGCAAGAAAAGCCTCAACATGTTATCCACATGATCGTCGGCGGGGTCAACATCCCACAAGGCCCTATATTCAAATGCACCAAAGTATCGATAACAAGAGAGAAACAAACTCAGGACTATGTGCCCGAAGACACTCTAACGTTCAACGACGAAGAAACGGAAGGCCTCTCTCAGCCGCACTATGATGCCCTAGTAATTTCTATTTTGCTAAATAAAATTCAAGTAAAACGTGTTTTTGTGGATCCAGGTAGTTCGGAGAACATAATCAGATCGAGGGTCATAGAGCAGCTCGGCTTGTTAGACCAGATTGTACTTGCATCTCGAGTCCTAAACGACTTTAACATGGCTATTGAAAGAACGAAAGGGGATATAATCCTACCGCTGAACGTGGACGGGACCATCCAAGATACAAAATTTCATGTCATCTAAGGCGACATGAGATAAAATGCACTGCTCAGAAGGCCATGGATCCACAACATGATGGCAGTACTGTCGACCCTTCACCAAATGATGAAGTTCCTAACAGTGTATGGTGTGAAAACAATTTATGGGGAACAACGCTGCAACAGAAATGTTTGTGGTCGATGAGGTGACACCAATACCAGCACCTTCGACCTCAGAAAAGTTGAGCACCAAAGATAAGCAAGCGGCCAAATAGCAATCACCGTCCCCAGCCTCGACCGAATCAGATAAACAGGTAACCGGAGAAGAAGAAGAGGATTTTCTCACCCCTCGAACTTTCGTCGTTTCGAAGAATTGGATGCAACCAAATCAACGGTCGAGGAGCTGGACCAGGTGATACTGATCGAGTATCTACCCGAACGAAAAGTATACCTGGGAACGGGGTTAACCCCCGAGCTCGGGAAAAGATTCATTCAATTTCTTATTGATAACATGGATTGCTTTGCATGGTCCCATTTAGACATGACAGGAATCCTGCCCGAGATAACAACTCATAGGTTGAGTCTGGATCCCAAGTTCAGACCGATAAAGCAAAATAGAAGGCCTCAGTCTGAGGTGGAGCACACATTCATAAAGGAGGAGATAACTAAACTTCTTAAAATAGGGCATTCGGGAAGTAAAATATCCCGAGTGGTTAGCCAACATAGTCGTAGTCCCCAAAAAGGGGAACAAACTTAGAATGTGTGTAGATTATAAGGACCTAAATAAAACATGTACAAAAGACTCTTTTCCTTTGCCTAACATCGATCGAATGATCGATGCCACGGCTGGCGACGAGATACTTACTTTTCTTGATGCCTATTCTTGGTACAATCAAATCCAGATGGACCCAGTAGACCAGAAAAAAACTTCTTTTATCGATAAGTATGAAACTTACTGCTATAATGTAATGCCCTTCGGGCTAAAAAATGCGGGAGCTACGTATCAACGCCTAGTTAACAAGATGTTTGAAGAAGAGATTGGGAAATAATTAGAAATTTACATTGACGATATGTTAGTTAAGTCCCTGCGCGTAGAGGACCATTTGAATCATTTGCAGGAGACATTCGAAATCTTGAGGAAATATAACATGAAGTTTAACCCCGAAAAGTGTGCTTTCAGGGTCGGCTCGTGCAAATTCCTTGGATTCATAGTGTTAAATCGGGGAATCAAGATCAATCCCGATAAGATTAAGGCCATCGAGGACATCACCGTCGTGGACAGCATGAAAGTCATTCAGAGGCTAACCGGACGGATAGCCGCCTTAGGCCGGTTCATTTCGAGGTCTTCAGATCGGAGTCACATGTTCTTTTCCTTGCTAAAAAAGAAAAATGATTTTACATGGACCCCAGAATGTCATCAAGCATTAGAAGAATTGAAACGCTACCTATCGAGCCCACCTTTTCTCCACACCCCAAAAGCAGATGAGAAGCTATACCTATATTTGGCAGTGTCCAGGATAGCGGTAAGTGGTGTATTAGTTCGAGAAGAACAAGGTACACAGTTTCTAGTTTACAACGTACGTCAAACTTTAGGGGATGACGAAACTAGGTATCCGCACTTAGAAAATTTGGCACTTGCATTAATAAGTGCATCTAGAAAATTAAAGCCATATTTTCAGTGTCACCCCATATATGTAATCACCACCTATCCCCTTTGAAATGTTTTGTACAAGCCCGAGATATCGAGCCGATTGGCCAAATGGGACGTTGAACTTGGCGGCTATGATATCGAATATCAACCCCGAACAGCCATCAAGTCTCAAATTTTGACATACTTCGTGGATGATTTTTCACCAACCCTCGTACCCGAAGTGGAAAGGGAGATTCTACTTAAATCGGGTATGTCATCGGGGGTATGGACCCTCTTCACGGATGGAGCTTCGAATGTGAAAGGGTCCGGGCTCGGTATTGTTTTAAAACCACCTAAGGGCAATGCTATTAGACAATCCATTAAACTAACAACGAGGCCGGGTATGAGGCTATGCTTGCAGGTCTTGAACTAGCTAAGAGCTTGGGAGCCGAAGTCATTGAAGCTAAATGTGAATCCCTATTAGTAGTTAACCAGGTAAACGGAACCTTTGAAGTTCAAGATGAGAGGATGCAAAGGTACTTAGACAAATTGCAGGCCACCTTGCACCGCTTCAGAGAGTGGACTCTACAGCATGTACTTCGAGAACAGAATGCTGAGGCCGATGCACTTGCCAACTTAGGGTCATCGGTTGACGAAGACGAGATCAACTCAGGGACTGTCGTCCAACTCTCGAGACCTGTAATCGAGGAAGGACATGCGGAAATTAACTCTACAAGCTTAACCTGGGATTAGAGAAACAAGTACATCGAATACTTGAAGAACGGGAAGTTACCATCGAATCCCAAAGAATCGAGGACTTTACGAACTAAAGTCGCTCGATTCACATTAGATGAAGACGGAACGTTATACAGAAGGACTTTCGATGGTCCACCAGCAGTATGCTTGAGACTGGGAGATATTGACTATGTTTTGCGAGAAATCCACGAAGGCACTTGTGGAAACCATTCTGTCGCCGAGTCACTAGTTCGAAAGGTCATCAGAGCAGGATACTATTGGGATAGCATGGAAAAAGATTCTAAGGAGTTCGTTCGAAGATGCGACAAATGTCAAAGGTTTGCACCAATGATTCACCAGCCCGGTGAACAGCTTCATTCAGTCCTATCCCCATGGCCCTTCATGAAGTGGGGAATGGACATCGTCGGTCCTCTATCATCGGCCACAGGTAAAGCTAAATTCATATTATTTATGACTGACTATTTCTATAAATGGGTTGAAGCACAGGCCTTCGAAAAAGTTAAAGAAAAGAAGTGATCGACTTCATATGGGATCACATCGCATGTCGATTCGGGATACCAGCAGAAATAGTATGCGATAATGGCAAGAAGTTCGTTGGCAGCAAAGTAATGAAATTCCTCGAAGACCACAAAATAAAGAGGATACTATCGACGCCATATCACCCTAGTGGAAACGGACATGCCGAATCAACGAATAACATTATCATCCAAAACTTGAATAAAAGGCTAAACGAAGCCAAAGAGAAGTGGAGAGAAAAACTGCCCGAGGTTCTATAGGCCTATCAGACGACATCAAAGTCCAGTACTGGAACAACTCCATTTTCCTTAGTATATAGCTATGAGGCCTTAATACCATACGAAGTCGGGGAGCCCAGTGCCTGGTTTCGACATGCAACGGAGGAATCGAACCATGATGCCATGAGTACCAGTCTCGAATTGCTGGATGAAAGACGAGAAGCACCACTCGTTTGAATGGCCACGCAAAAGCAACGAATCGAGAGATATTACAACAGAAGAACCAATCTTTGACACTTCAAAGTCGGGGACTTAGTCTTAAGAAAATTCACCATCAATACTCGAGACCCTAATGAAGGGAAATTCGGTCCTAATTGGGAAAGACCCTATCAAATCCTCGACATAGTCGAGAAAGGATCTTATAAGCTCGGAACAATGAATGGCGAGTCATTGTCGAATAAATGGAACATATCACCTCAAGCGGTACTATTGCTAATTTATGGTTTTCTCCTTTTTAATTTACTTAAATATTCAAAACTAACCTATTGCAGATATCCGATCCAAGAAATCAAGACCTCAGGTTTTAAAGTACGTGTTACACTCTTTTTCCCTTAAACCGGTTTTTATCCCAAATGGGTTTTTCCGGCGAGGTTTTTAACGAGGCAACAACTATGTGCTACCCGAGGATAATTCAACAGTATCCAAGGCTTCTTTGTATTCAACCTCGAATACTGGGGGGAATCACCCTCGTATGTTATGTATCAATGGGTCTCTGTAGGAAGCATTTTGTAATGGGCCAAATGATCGAATGAGCCGTGTCCATATAGATTAGCCGAGTCCCGACAACAATACATGTACGCATGATGAATAATACAAAGAAGAACTCTCAAACATCTCATGTTTGAAGTAGATTTCTACTATACGAATTCATGCACTTAATATTTCGATCTATTGAACAAAACTAACACTTGCGAAAAATGGCTTAAGGGCCAAGTATAAGCATACCTCGAAAACTCGGGGACTACCTACTCGAGCTATCTAAGTTCAAAATCATAAGACCTTAAAGAGGCACCCCTCGATATATAGGCCAAGGCCAACACACTTGGGGACTAACATTTCGAACAAGTTCGAAATATTATCGGGAAACAAGTCCAAGAGACATACCCGAAGGCTACGACCATATTAAAGACTACAGTCATATAAAAGGCTATGGCCGAAATAATGCAGCCCGGAGACGTTCGACCTCCGCCTTAAACTAAAGGCCTTCAAATACTTTAAAGAATCGGTTAAATAAGGCTACCCTCGGCAAAGCAAATAAAAAGGACTTCGATAAAATCAATCCTCGAATAATCTAAAGGCTTCGATAATATCAGCCTTCGAAAAAACCTCAAGAGGTATCAAGATATCTTAACCCAAACGAGTTAAGAAAAATTGGGTTCCGATTGTTGAACCCTCAAAAAACCCAATAGGTACAAAAAACACATGTTAAGGCATAAAGAAATTTTCCCTAAGTCTTTTAGCTGAAAAGGAAAAATGATAGTCGTTTTCAAAAGGCCAAATTGGCCCAACCTAAAGAGCCTAAAGGCCGATATAAATAGCCTAAGGGCCAATATAAAAGAGCCTAAGGGCCGATCTAATAAGCCTAAGGGCCAATACTGTTAGAGTTCGAGACCTAGCTCTCACTCGATTCGAACCCAAGGGTTCGATTATTCCGAGCACAAAAAAATGTTAACTACATATTCGCCTAAAGGGTATATCGGTGAGCTCGAAATACTTAACAACCCTATGATGGAAACCTAAGGATTCACTTAATCTCAAAGATTCATTCGAACTTGGTTATTAAAGATAACTCGTCGGTCAGTTGGATCGAGTCACCCTCGAGATCTGATCTTGAATGAGTTTCGAACTCGGGGACTTGCCCTCATGACTCGGTGACTTGCCCTCGTAAAAACAAAAATCCTAAGGGTTTACTTCGATCACAAGTAAGACTACACCAATAAAAACTTTCAACAAAGGCAAATGAACATACAGAGGCATACAAAAATTAAAGAAAAGCTTTCCATTATTGAGTATACTGTACAAGGGTCGGGTCAGAGCCTTACAAAAGAAAAAAAGAAAAAAGAAGCTACAATCTAATTATGATCGGGCTAGCCCCCTCAAGACTGTTTTCCTCCCAAACGGCTTTCTCGGGGGCGTCTTCTTCGAAAGCTTCGTCTCCCTCGCCTTCGGACCCTCTAACAAAGCCTTCATCATCGGAGAGCAAGGCTATGACCTCATCCTTCAAAGCTTTCGCTTTCTCGATATCAGCAGATAGGTCGAAACCACGAGCATGTACCTCTTCGAGAGCCTCTCTCCGAGACTGTTGCCTAGAATGAGCGAGAGCACATGATAACCTAACCTTAGCAGAAGCAGAGATCTCATGCGCCTGATGATTGGCAGCCTCAGCATCAGCTCGATAAGAGGCCACTACCGCCTCCGATTCAGCTTTAGATTTTTCAAGCTCGATTTCAATCTCCTCGAGCCAGACTTTCCCCCTTTACACTCTGGAGCTGGCGCTCAACTGAAGTTAATTGGGCTCAAAGTGCGTCCTTCTCTGAGTCAAGACGCTCCATGTGCTGTCTCCACCCTAGAGTTTCAGCCTCCTTCATCTTGGCCTCTTCTCGAAGCTGCAGCACCAGTTCTCCCTTCTGCTGAAACTGCAAAACCGAAGGGTTCATCGCTAAATTTGAACTAAGATTTTACAAAGTTTCAAGAAATTATGTTACCTTCTCGATGAGCTTGGTCTGATCTTGACGAACTCTCGTAAGTTCAGCTCGAAAGGTCGCAATCTCCTCCTCCTTTCGAAGGTAAAGGAGTTTCAACTCATCCCTCTCCTTTACGAGCTTCTTGAGCTCGGCTTCACATCGAGTCAGCTCCACCCGAGATTTGAAAGATACCTCTCGATGAAGCACCATAGCCTGTGTATGAAGGAAGGAATTAGTCTTGAAAATATACGAACTAGATGTGAGCATGAGCATGAAGGAAAAATACTTCCCTGTTTCAAGAAACGCTGAGCTTCGTTGAAAATGGACGACGCGTCTGGATCGGTACCGTCCTCAAGCCCGGCGAAGCATTCTAGAAATATGTCGTTCCCTTCATGGGCCAACTCCGCATCAGGGGTTCTCCTAGCCCGAGCATCTCGGAATTACCCTTCTGAAAAAGAAGGTCTGGGCGACGAATCATCTATATTTATTGCCCCGAGCGAGTCGCTTGGGGTACTCCCTTATCTTCGAAGGGCCTCGGAGCTTGACCCTTCGAGAACATCCGTCGATCTTTCGACGTAGCAAGGAGAAATATTACCGCCCGATGGCTCGTGGACTCCACTTGGATCTCCCTCCGAGATCCCCCTAATCCGAGATTGAGCCGACTCGTCCACCACCGGTTTGGCAACATCGGGAGCTGCAGTACTTCCCCCCTCCGGAACTACCAACAAGCGGTCCTCATCACTTCGTGCCGTTTTATCCTCCTCCCAAAGTTTTTGAGCCACATCGGTAGGTAAAACGGCAGGGTCGATCCTCGATTTTTGGGCCTTACTCTTCCTGGGCTTTGGGGTACCAGGGGATGAGTCCCTTCGCGTCTTCTTCTCTTTGGGTGGCTGTGGAACCCCCTCTTCGCCAGGCGGAGGTGGCTTCATGATTACGTTCTCTTTGAGGCCTGCATGTAAAAAATACTAAGTTTTAAATAAAAGAAGAGAATGAATGGTATTCTTGCAGAAAGACATCAACACATGGACGGAGGGACTCACCGTGATTCTTAGATTCTTACCGACCCCTGGCCAAATCTCGCCAACAATGCTTGGAATGTAAAGAAGTGGAGACTAGTTGGCGAACCCAACCTTCGAGATCCGGAATAGCACTGGGAGCCAAGCAGAAACTGCACCATGAAATGGAACTTAGATCAGGAAGAGAAATCAATCAAACAAGAAAACAAACACCATCGATGAAAGTCGGACTTACGCTTCATATTCCATTCCTCGGGGAATGGCGTGTTCCCGGCAGGAATCAAATCAGAGATCTTGATTCGGGCGAACCGACCCATCCAGCCTCGATCCTTGTCCTCATCTATGCTCGAGAACAATGTTTTCGTAGCCCGGCGCTGGAGCTTCATTAGACCTCCTCGGTAAAGCCGAGGACTGTACAACCTGATTAGATGGTCGAGGGTGAAAGGAAACCCCTCGACTTTGCTCGAAAAGAATCTGAGCAGGGTTACGATGCGCCAAAATGAAGGGTAGATCTGCCCTAGGGTCACTCGATATTGGCAGCAAAAATCGAGTATGACCGGGTCCACGGGTCCCAATGTGAAAGGGTAAGTGTAAGCACTCAAAAACCCTTTCACATGAGTGGTGATGTCCTCCTCAGGGGAAGGAATCACCAGCTCTTTGTCGCTCCAATTATAGTCCTTTTTTACTTGCTCGAGATCGCCTTCAGATATCGAGCAAATGTAACGGGAGACGGGCTCACACCGACCGGAGACTGAAGGGGGCCTGTCCACTTTAAACTCAGAAGTCAGCTCACACGGCCCAGGAATGCACTCCTCAACGCGCGGCTCCACCGGCGTCTTGTCGCCGGTCGGCTTCGAAGAGGAGGCCCCTCCCTTAGACGGCACCGTTTTAGAGGTTTTAGCCATTGATATAAGTGAAGAAAGCAGAAGGTAAGTGTAAGGTTGGCGAAGATAGGAATAAGGCAAGAAGAGTTTGAAAGTTGTGAGATTTAATCAAAGCAAAGGTGAAGTTTAAAGCAAAGTAAAGTTTGAAATCAACTGAAGAGGTGGTATTTATAGGTTTCAAACGACAGTTCGGTATCACTGGTGGCCGACCTGCGTCTGGCACACATTGATGGTTTTTTGGGAACCGAACCGACGGGATGTTTTGGTCACATCCATCGCTTGCGTCATGGAGACTACATCATGATCGAGATATCAAAGAATCGAGGCTCAAATCGTTTCTTATTATTTCATTCTAAGAAACGCGGGGACTATCTGTATACGGTTAAAATCGACCAAACCCGATTTTATGGGCTCGGGGGTGTGCCTCGAAAATGAGCCAGTATCGAAGAAAGTTCGGGTTCGAAGAGCACGAAGATTAAGGGATCGAGATTGGGTTAAGTCGACGCCTAAGTAACAGAATCACGAGATATCTGCAATCAACCACCAATCTCGGGGAGAATCTCGGAACTGGCAGGACCATTAACGATTATTGATATCAATCATGTATTTTACTTCCGAAACTAGAGTTATACCTTATTTAGGATTCCTCTACTATATAAAGAGGAACCTTGTTCATTTGTAAGACATCATTATCTCACACGAATTATCACTTACGCAACTATTGAGAAATACAAAACACTCTGCTTTTTAAACTGCTCTTAACTTTTTGCCGTTTATATTGTTCGTGTTGTTCATATTGTTCTTATTATTCTTGTGTCACTTAACGATCGATCCCGTCACTATTCCAAGCCGAGATCAATAATTCACGAACGACACTGGTTTGATCTATTACAATCATTTAATTCCTTTGTTTATTTAGCTATTTATCAATTGACATTGAATTAGATCACATATCCTTATAACCACATTATAAGTTCAATTGTTACTCGTATCTCGAGATAAATACTACTTTTATTTAGCATTAAAAATATTGGATAAAAAATAAATACCACTTTAAAAAGTGACTACTCACGTAATTTTTAGTACTAGAATCCTGAATTACGCTCAATAAAGAGTTGCTGTATAAAACAAAAACAAAACAAAAAAGAGTTACTGTATATAATACTGACAAGGTGAACCACGCCTATCACTATCGACCAACCAATTTGTGTCGAAATTGAAAGAAATAACGATATGTCACATGGTTTCTCGTTGGTTTTTTGGCCCGAACGGGGAAGTACTTTAAAATACGGATTACTTTCATATTTACGGAATCCACCGTCCTTTATAAAAACGGTACCGCTAACAACTTGTAACAGCCGTCAAGACTTTCGAAATAAAAATTCCCTTTTCCGTGAACTTCTCAAAATTCCTGTGCGTTGTTCTTAAAAGGTGTTACTTCTACCATTTTTTAAGGATAGATCCAAAAACAAGTTAAGACTTGCAGAGATTTATTCACTAAGTGCATCTCTTAATTTATACAATTCTCTTTTTTTGTTGATTTTCGTCCCAATTCGTGCTACTGAGCGTAGTAAATCTACTGTTTTGTGCGTTTTTTTTTTCTTTCTTTTCATTTAATTTGAACTCGGGCTGAATCCTTTCGATCGAGAAAGGGAATTTTGAAGATATGAAATTTTGCAAGAAATATGAGGAGTATATGGAGGGGCAATTAGGGCAGAATAATAAGAAACTGCCAAGAGTTGGTCTAAAGAAATTGAAGAAAATATTGAAGAAGTGTAGAAGGTGCCACCAATCACGTAGTGTTGCTGCAGATACAACTACTGTACATGATATCTCCACTTGCCCTCATCAATGCACAGGTTTGTTTATACAACGTTAAATTTATAAAATTGCTTAAACATATGCAAATCTGTGGTTGATTCATCTCTGATGATCAATCGTATTTGCTGCTTTAGTTCGATCTATCCTTGCATATTCATATTAATGTTGTATAGGATAGCTTAAAGTTGGCTGGGGGAAGATGAGTAAATAAAGTCGTCCCCTTTTGTGTTTTTTTTTCCTCATAATACATGCACTAGAACCACTTTAAAACATGTAAATGCGTGAATTTTCTCGTTGAAAATATGTGCTTGTTTCATCTCTGATGAGCATGTTTACTCCTTTGGTTTCATTTGCCGAGAGAAGCTAAGATATTTTCCAAAACTATTTTTCAATCTTCCCCGCCATATTTCCCATTCCATCAACCCACCCCGACCCTAAATAAAAATGTTATTAATAGTACTTCTTTTTCATCATTTCAACAAACGAGTATTTTCTCTTTTCATAGTATAAAAAAATATTGTTTTCATTTTAACAAAAAAAATACTTTCATGATGTAGAAAAAATATTTTTTTTTATTTCAATAAAATGAATATCTTTTTCATGATGTATTTTCTTTTATTTCAATAAAATGATTACTTTATTTTCATGTTGCAGAACGAGTACTTTCTTTTTCAACCTAAAAAAGAGTACTTTCTTTATAGTTATGGAGCATAAATTTCTACGTTGTTTTGCGTAAAAAATTAAAGCAGCGCATTAGTTCATTTTGATTTGTGTGAATTTTTAGAAGAATAATTAAATTGTTGAAGAAAATAGAGTCCTGAAAACGTTGGGTATTTTGGGTTTTGGGGGGGGGGGGNAGGAAACACATGGACTTGGGGAAAGGGGGTGAGGAGAGTAGCATAAAAAAATATTTTCTACTCTCTAACCATATACTAGAAAATATTTTTCGGAAAAAGTTTTTCACTCACCAACCAAACAAGGGAATATAAATGCTAAAATCATTCATTTTCCATGAAAACATTTTCTAGGAAAAATATTTTTCATGAAAAACATTTTCCTTCGTACCAAACATACCCTTAGTACTATATTTTATCTCAATCGTCTTATAAAGTTCTAACTTCTAATTAGTCTATCGACTTATATTGCTTAAGAATATTTGGAATCTCTTGTTGATTACATCTCTAATTAGCATATTTGCTGCTTTGGTTTTACCCTGAAATTTGGCTTTCACCGCATTTTCAGATTAATCTAGTTTAGATGGCTTGAATTATGGTAAAAGAAAAACGAAGAGTTTCGCTCCTTTTTGAGTATTTGATGATAATATATACACTAGAATAATTTTTATTCTTTTAAAGCTTTTAAAAAAATTCGTCTTGTTTTATAGTTTGTTTTATACCAATTATCAGTATAAGGTTCTAATAAATCTATCGAGTTATATTGCTTAAACATATGTAGAATATCTGGTTGCATCTCTGATGAGCATTATTTACTGCTTTAGTTGCACTCTGGAATTTAGTGTTTGTCGCATTACAAATTAACTTAGTACATGATAGCTTGATTTTGGTAAAAAAGCAACAAAGAAAATTTTTCCCGTTTGAGTTTTTGACAATTTATGCACTAGAACAATGTTAAAGCTTGTAAAATCGAAACTTTGTCTTTGTTTCTTAATATAATCTCAGTCATCATTATAAGTTGTAACAAGTTTTCCTCCTCTGTAGTTTGTGATGGAAGTTTTTTTCCATCTCTCCTTAAGGAGATGTCTGAAGTGGTTGGCTGCTTCAATAAACGTGCACAGAGATTGCTTGAACTGCATCTTTCCTCGGGTTTTCGCAAGTGTCTTATCTTGCTCAAAGAAAGAATACAAGGAAACCATACTGCTTTAGTTCAAGAAGGAAAAGAACTGGTCACCTATGCGATAATCAATGCAATTGCCATGCGTAAAATACTTAAGAAATATGACAAGGTATTTTCCTTTTGGGTAATTAATTCAACGCATTTACTGAGTCATTTTGTTTCCTTTATTAACTACTTATGCCTATCTGTAGATTCACTATTCTAAGCAAGGTCAGGCATTCAAGTCACAAGCTCAAAGTATGCACATTGAGATCCTTCAATCCCCCTGGCTCTGTGAACTTATGGCTTTTCACATCAATTTGAGAGAAAATAAGGCAAGAAATGAGAAGGCTCTTGCACTTTTTGACGGTTGCTTCCTAATATTCAATGAAGGGAAACCATCTCTCACTTGTGAGCTCTTTGATTCTATCAAGCTTGATATTGATTTGACCTGTTCTATTTGCTTGGTAAGTGCTTGCTTTTCTCCATATCTTTCCTTTTATGTTATCAGCCAAGTACAAGCCCCCCC
>ML304110.1:0-43213 GCA_005239505.1 Nicotiana paniculata
GATCTTTCATCCATAACTGTTTTATTCTAGAACAGTTTTTTGAATGAGTATATTGATGATGATATTTTCCCCCTAATTGTTTTTGTTACAACAGTTTTGAAAAGATGTACATTTCTTTCTCGTGACTAACATTTTGCCTTTCAACCTGAATATGCTCGAAGGTTTTTGCTTTCTGCATTAGGCTTTGTATTTGGATGGCTCTTTTGATTTCTTTTGATTCTGCTCGTGTCACTTGTCTCATTGGGTAGATNCTCGAAGGTATATAGTTTTTTATATGATGACTACTTAACCCTTTTTAAAATGTCCATCAGAAAGTGTAACCCTAGACCGGGAATTGTGTTATTTCCTCGTGTCTTTGCAGGTCTAATATCATCATCTGGTGATGGGTTAACTTTATGCCTATAATCTAAAAAAGTTAGTAAATTTTTTAAATGTTCAAAATAAAATCGAACGTGTGATACCTGACGGTGGGTATTCTTTTCTTTTTAGAAGTAATACTTCTGCAGATGGATGACGTTCCAACTTGTTGGTAGAACTCTGCCGTCCATAGCTTCCAGTTCATAGGCACCTTTCCCAGCTATGCCTCAGATTTTGTAAGGTCCTTCCCAGTTTGGATTTAGCTTTCCTTCACCTGCTTCTTTTGTTGATTGAAAGACTTTTTTGAGGACGAATTCCCCAATTTTAAAGTACCTGAGATGAGCTTTACGGTTGTAATAACGCTCTATGACAAATTCTGTTTGGTTAGGTCCAAGGCATTTAGCTAGGGGTGCTCCGAACATCTTGCGATAAAGTAAGTTGCGAATAAGGCAGTACCATGCAGCTTTACGGCGTAGCACTTGAGCCGCTTTCCTGTCTTCAGGTACGGTGCCATTCTGCAAAAAATTAAGAATTTCATTTCTCCAGTCCTAGGTTAGGTTGTTGAAAGTTACCTCATTCCTGTCCTGGTCTATTATTGAATAAACTAGCTGAAAGACAATTGTATTGTCTTTGTTCGTTACTTCCGTGACTGCTGCGAGGTTAGCTAATGCATCTGCCTATGCATTTTCCTCTCTAGGTATTTTCACTACCTTCCATGTTTTGAATTGTCTCAGGATCTCTCGTGCTTTTTCAAGATACTATTGCATTCTGGTCTCTCGAGCGATGCAAGTCCCCTGTATCTGATTTACTACCAGTTGGGAGTCGGTATTGATAAAAATTGCTCGATTGAGAGCTCCCGTGCAAGTTCAAGGCTAGCAATAACAGCTTCGTACTCTGCTTCATTGTTAGTGATATGATAACACTTTATAGCTTGCCGTGTCTTTTCACCCGTGGGTGATATCAAGACTATGCCTAAGCCGGTGCCTTTTATATTTGAAGAACCATCGGTGAACAAGGTCCATAGGCCTGGATTAACACCATAAAAGAGTTGTAACTCTTTTTCTACTTCAGATACAATGCTATTACTAAAGTCAGCAATAAAATCAGCTAGTATTTGAGACTTAATTGCAGTTCTAGGCTGATAGATTATCTCATGCTCACTTAATTCTATGGCCCACTTAGCTAATCTTCCTGACAATTCTTGTTTATGCAGAATATCTCTTAAAGGATATGAGGTCACAACAGTGATTGGATGGCATTGAAAATAGGGTCGTAATTTTCTAGATGCCATTATTAAAGCTAAGGATAACTTTTCCAGATGTGGATATCTAGTCTCAGCATCTAGCAAAGTTTTACTTACATAATAGACTGGTGATTGTTTACCTTTTTCTTCTCTTACCAATACTGCACTTACAACAATTTCTGTGACAGCCAAGTAGATGTACAATCTTTCCCCTTATTTTGCCTTTGAAAGCAATCGTGGTTGCGATATATAAATCTTCAGGTTCTTGAGGGCTTGCCGACACTCTTCAGTCCATTCAAACCGATTCTGCTTTTTGAGAATTGAGAAGAACTTAAAACTCTTTTCGGAAGATCTAGAAATAAACCTACCCAAAGCTGCTATTCTCCCTGTCAGTCTTTGAACTTTCTTTTTATTTGTTAAGACATCAATAATTTCCTCTATGGATTTAATTTGAGCGGGATTTACCTCTATTCCTCTGTTTGATACAAGGAAATCCAAAAATTTTCCTGATTGCACTCCAAAAGCGCATTTCTCTGGATTTAACTTCATATTATACCTGTGTAAAATATCAAAAGCAGTAGAGAAGTGCTGGAAATGGTCTTGTGCTTGTGTTGATTTTACCAAAATGTCATCAATGTAAACCTCCATCGTTTTTCCCAGATGTTCTTGGAATATCTTGGTCACTAACCTTTGATAGGTGGCTCCAGCATTTTTTAGGCCAAAAGGCATGACTTTATAACAATAAGTCCCCCTATTCGTGATAAAGGAGGTTTTTTCCTCGTCTAGAGGATCCATTTTAATCTGATTATAACCAAAATATGCATCTAGAAAGCTTAATAGTTCATGACCTGCGGTGGCATCAATTATTTGATATATATGAGGCAACGGGAATGAATCTTTAGGGCATGCTTTGTTTAAGTCAGTATAATCTACGCATACTCTCCACTTGACATTCTTTTTAGGTACTACCATGGTGTTTGCTAACCAGTTAGGGTATGTTACCTCTCATATTGAACCAATCTTCAAGAGTTTCTGTACCTCTTCGTCAATCACTTGGTTCTTGAATGGTCCTTGCTTTCTTTTCTTCTGCTTAACAGGTACGAAGGATAGATCTTCATTTAGTTTATGAGTCATCACTTCTGGTGGAATGCCTGTCATATCTGAGTGGGACCACGCAAAGCAGTCTGCGTTAGCCTTTAAATAATCAATTAACTTACCTCTTCGAGCGGGGCCTAGCCTCGTGCCTATATACACTTTCTGCTCAGGCTTTTGTTCGGATAATAGAACAGCTTCGAGCTCTTCCGTAGTTGTTTTGATGTTATCATCTTCCTCCGGTTCACGAATGACGTCCGGTCTGGAATCTGTTTCTGTGTGGTATAGTATACCTTCCGTGGTAACTTGATTTTCCTTTTCGTATGTATTTTCTTTCGTACCTGTTTCAGCAATAATACCTTCCGTACCTATTTGAGAAGTAATTTCTTCCATGCCTGTTTGGGCGGTGATACCTTCTTGGGAGACTTCCTTATCTCGTAATTCTTCCACCTCTATTTTCTTGTTGTAGTGTACCACATAATTTATTTTTTTGCGGTCTGTTGATCTCCTTTGATTGGTTGAATCCCCCATTCAGAGGAAAATTTAATTACTTGATACAACATGGAGGGTATAGCTTTCATGTCATGGATCCATGGTCTTCCAATGATCACGTTATAATCCATGTGAGTATCGATGACTTGGAACCTAGCTCTTTTGATCACCCCCTCAGCATAAGTGCTAAGCTCAATTTCTCCTTTTGTTATAACTGTAGAGTTATCAAACCCTGATATGGCTCGTGCTTTTGGGATTACTTGATCCCCCAGTAGCATTTCTTCCACGACTCTTAGCAAAATGATATTGACTGAACTGCCTGGATCAATCAACACTCTTTTTACGTTAGTGTCATGAATAAGTAAAGATATTACCAGATCATCGTTATGTGGAATCATTAATCCGCTACTATCTGCATCATCGAAGGTTATATCGTCTTCGTCACGAGCACGTTTCCCGTGTGTAATTGTGAACTTTGTGGTTGTTTTGCAAATTACTCCGTTTACTTCTTCACCCCCGTGTATTACGTTAACGGTTCGTTTTGGAGAAGGAGGATTTTGGGGATCGTGCCTGTTCCTCATGTATGCCTGTTTATCTTTATCACTAAACAATTCTGTTAAATAGCCCTGTTTTAACAAATTTTCTACTTCACCTTGTAAAAATGTGCAATCCGCAGTTTTGTGCCCATAATCGTTGTGAAATTCACACCAGTGATCTGGGTTTCTTCTACTTGGATTTGACCGCATCTCTTTGGGCCACTTAACCTTGTCTCCCATGTTCTTCAATATTGAGACAAGTTCAGTAGTACTTGCATTAAAGGTATGATCCTCAATTTGAGTACTACCTCTAGGTCATTCATCTCGATCTTTCTAGATCTAGAAGAGGATGAGACTACATCTCTTCCTTGTGGTCTATAGTCCGACCTAGTGTTTTCGAACCTGGAGCGGATATCGCATCCCGAGGGTCAGTAAGGATCGTACCTGTTTTTACCTGATCTTCTATCTCATTCAGGACGTTTGGATCTGGAATGATCTTCATCTCTCGAACGAGCAATAATATTTTCTTCTATTCTGAGTTTAGTACTGTACCTGTTATATACATCGTTCCATGTTGTGGCGGGGAATTCTCTTAGATTCTCCTTAAGTGGCCTGGTGGCTTCTGAGCTTTTATTGTTCAAGTTGCTTGCAAATGCCATGGCTGCCCAATTATCAGGCACCCTGGGCAACTGCATTCTTTCTCATTGAAACCTGTATACAAACTCACGGAGTAGTTCCGTGTCTCCTTGTTTTATTTTGAATTTGTCTTCCATTCTCTTCTCAACTTTTTCTGCACCACATTGTGCTTTTATAAACGAATCTGCAAGCTCAGTAAAAGAGTCAATAGAATTTTCAGGGAGAAGAGAATACCAGGTTAGAGCCCCTTTGGTAAGTGTTTCCCCAAATTTTTTGACAAGGACTGATTCAATCTCTTGTTTCGTTAAGTCGTTGC
This sequence comes from Nicotiana paniculata, assembly GCA_005239505.1. Taxonomy (NCBI): domain Eukaryota; kingdom Viridiplantae; phylum Streptophyta; class Magnoliopsida; order Solanales; family Solanaceae; genus Nicotiana; species Nicotiana paniculata. Next base: position 4,673 of record ML304110.1, read on the forward strand.
CTTTTACCCTAGTAGTGAAAGGAGTCACATGGTCGCGTGGGTAAGTTGTTACATCATATTTGAGAACGTCAGGCATTTTAAAATTCTTGGGTATAACCAAAGGTGCCGCACTTGGATTCCAAGGTTGTTGAGAATATCTATCAACATCGATGCCTTTGATGACAGGTGGTACACCAGGAATTTGTTCGATGCGATCGTTCTGCTCCTTCTTCTGTTTCTGCATGGTTAGCAGTAAGTTTTGTAATTCTGAGTTATTAGATATACATGGTCTCGTTTCAAGTGATTCATTAGGAGTATCTCCTCTTCCTGAGTTTGCCAACCCAGATTGAGGATTTTCCATGGTGATGGTGTTATTGAGAGGTGGCGTCGGTGGTGTAGGAAACGCTGCCGATAATCCTCTCGCAAATTCTTGCAAAGCTTGGCTCACATACTCTGCAATCATTTTGTTTACACGATCTTGTTCCACAATTTGATTATTATTACCATTGTTGTTAATGGATCTTTCTGGGGATTTTTCCATCGAACCACATGGGGTTCCTGAAGGTGATGGAACTGGGTTTTCCACTTCTTTGCTGGTTGTTATCGTTGGGATTTGACATAATTCAAAGGATATTACTTGGAAAGTAAACAAAAATTATCAGTTTCCCGGTAACGGAACCAATTTGTTTAACCAAAGAATTAGACCCTTTGACTAAAGCTTATTTTTAATATGAATACAAGACTGATAATCAAGATAATGGGAAAAATGAACAATGAACAATATTGCAGAAATAAAAGATCGATGTTGATTGTATTCGAGAATCAGATGCCTTTACAAGCTGTATTCCCCTTCCTTATATAGGAGATTCTTATAACGTACTATTCTTCCTATGGTTACTCATTAATGACTAATTATGACATTAATGAGGCGTTACAAAGGATAACGGTAATTGGGGTTCAGTTACATAACGTTTGAGTAATCAATTGTGGGTCCCTGAATCTGCTCGTAGCTTTGTCTAGATTCATTCTGACCGTGCCTCTCTCATATTTTGGTCAAGTTGAGTTTCCCGTGGCTGATAAGTTCGTGGGTTTACTGAACCTCACCTCTTTGTACCGTATCTCTTCAAGGAGTCACGTCCAGCTGTCGCGTTTTCCTGTGTCTACGTGACTAACTGAGTTGTCAAAAGATGGCTTACGTGTGAAACTCTTTTTTTACCAATACACTTTGTTCTGTATTTGCTGAACTTCAACATATTTTAGCTGAAGCTTTATTCTGTTTATGATGAACTTCAGAGCTGAAGTTTGTTTTTTATTTGCTGAATTTCAACATTCTAGGAGCTGAAGTTTTTGTTTATATTTGCTGAACTTCAGCATTCTTAGAGTTGAAGTTCTGAAACAACAATGAATTTAAAATAGACCATGATTAGCAGTGATTGATGCTGTTCATTTCAAAGATTGAAGAATGAATAATATTTTCGACATGAAAACAAGTTACTACAGATAAATTAGAACAAAAAACCAATGTGCCTGTAAAGCTAAAATATCTAAGAGGTTAAATTATTGTGAATAAGACCAAACTGAATATAATAGGACAAGCAAATATATATGAATCATCAGGCTATAACACATAACAATATCTCAATCTTCAACATTCAGAAAATGAATGATGAGCTGAAGTTATTTAAACAGTGGGTACAAGTTAAAACTTTAAAAAAAAAGTGGGTATAGGTTATATGGAGGCGACCAAATAGGGCGCCCCGTGCAATTTTTACTAGTATTAGTACCCACAATAAAAAATTGCACGGGCTAGCCAGTTTTCGGACTGGTAATTGAAAAATAGCCAGCATTTGCAAAGTCATTGAAAAACAACCACTATTTTTCTGCAACACGGAAAGTTCCAACATAATATACTGAAAATTGATGCACCTGTGTATGAAGTTCCAGCATATTACACTGAACCAGTATATAATGCTGGAACTCCACTATATTAAGATGGAGTTCCAATATATTTATACTGGAACTCCATCATAATATAATGGAGCTGGAAGTTCACATGTAAAAAATTCAAACTCCAGTATATTATGCTGGAATATTTTCTCGATTTTGAACAAAGTGTTTTTGTTCAGATTTATCTTTACATGAAAAGTGACTAAATTTCAACTACTTTTGAAAGTGTGACTATTTTTCAATTACCACTTGTAATTCTGGTTATTTTTGAATTTCACCCACACAAATGTTATTAAAGAATATTAAGGATATCAAAGTATGATATGATTTGTTGAGCAAATGATATCATATGATTTAACAAAATCGTAACTGAAAGTACCCAATAATAAAAAATTATGTATTAACTTAAAAGAATTGTATAATCATCAAATAACTTTCGGATGAAACTTAAATATCATAATTATATAATTTGTGCTATAAACAATTTCAAAATATAACGTGATTCAAGACGAATCCAATAATTCTTTATTTACTGTTTTTCTTACTTCATTTGCTATTTTGTTCACCATCATCATCATCATTATTAAAATCTTCAATACCTTCCTACTTGTAATTCATGATGAAGATCATAAAGTGATTCATTTATAAATATAGATGTATTTAAAAATAGGCCCATATGAGTTAAAATTTATCATAACTTTTAATAATCGCAAAAGAATAACGCCATAGAAGATTATATTTGCTTAGATTTAAAAGGTTTTTGACTAGGCTGTAGCAATAAATTTTTTTGATAAGGTAATAGTTTATTAACCGAGTACCAAAAGTTACACAAGGCTGTTGGGGATAACCATACAATTAACAACATCTCCCTGGCAACTCCAAAAAGTCCAAATATTGATCTATATTTTCTATAATACTGCTTTTACACCAAAACAAATAAATTATGTAGATACTTATTTTTAACTCTAAAAATATGGTCTTTTTACCCATCAAAACAAGCACTATTTAATATTTTTATGTAGCCAAATAATCCAGAATATGCAGAGAGGTGTGGTTCAATAAAATCTTAGCAGAGAGGTATTGGGACGATCACTTTTTCTTTAACACGTTTTCTGATAAAATCTTTTGCTTCAGTAACTTGATTTATACGTTTTAAAATGATTAACATCGTGTTATTACCAAATACTATATTTGGAGTTATGTACATACTCATTTTTATAACGAAAATTATATCTTATTTAGTATATTATCATATTATTTGTTCATTTTATTATTTGCAAATGACTTATACATCTTTTATTTTGGTCAAACTAAAATTTTTGTTCAACCAAGTGTATATATGAACATCTACTAATCCTTTTGGACTCTAGGACTAGTTCTCTATAGTCAATACATATCTAAGTAGAATCTCAAACTATAGAGAGAATCTAAAGAACTTGCTACTTCTATATAGGAAAATAATTTAGACTCTCTAACACTTTTTGCCATTTGTGATATCTTTGTCCTCTAGTATGCAGCTGGAGGACAATGTCTCTTGCTCTATACGCACTCTGTTTCTTTTCCTGCTGGAACTTTCAGCTATTTCGTTCTTGCCAGACATGGTAAACAGTAGCAGCAAATAACTATCTTACAATTTCTTGTCTTGCTCTGTCTCCCCTCGTTCTTTTAGCCATCCAATTTAGTTCTTCATTCCATGTAGTTACCTGTGTAGTTTCTCCTATCCATCGCATCAAGGTAGCGCATATGTGTCTTGAATAGGTACATCCAAAGAACAGATGTGTAAAGGTTTCATCCTCACTTGAGTTGCATAAAATTCATTCCTTAGGAACATGAATCTCCCATCTTTCCAGTCGATCAATGGTATCCAATCGTTGTCGAACTTCAAGCCACAGTATAAACTGATGTCTTGGTATCACTGTGTTCCTATAGTAATGTGTTTCCAAGGTACCTTCTGGTACTATGGACATAGAGATAGATATGCTTTCTTTATGCTGAAACCTTCCTATGTAGCGCATTGCTGCAGTTCCACTGTAAGGTCCTTGTCCCTATACCAGTTCGTGGCATCAAAAATTTTTCTCACAAGCCAACATGCTTGTTTAGGTGTTGGCATAGTGGCTAAGTCTCTGTTTTTTTATATAGAATCCATGAATCCATAGTACCCAAAGAGACTCTTTTCTTATGATCACTGCCCAAAGAAGTTTACAGATTGCTGCTTTGTTCCATGTGTGAAAGTTGATGATATTTAAACCTCCAGCTGATTTGTCTATACATAGTTGTTCCCATGACACTAGTGCCTTCCTCGATGCATCACAACTTCCTGTCCAAAGAAATATTCTGCAGATACTCGTTAGTAATTGAATTACTTCCTTTGGTAATAGGAATACTTGATCCCAATATGTTTGCATCTCAAACAACATGCTTTTGATCAGTTGTAATCTTCCACTATATGATAGCAGCTTGGTAGTCCAGCATCTGATCTTTGATGTCATTCTCTCTACTAAGGGCATGCACTGCTGTATAGTGAGCTTCCTAGAAGAGAGGGGAACACCAAGATACTTAAAGGGCATCTACCCTAAAGTAAATTGCATTTCAGTCAAGATTTGTTCCTTCAGGGTTGTTGAGACACTAGTGATATACAAAGAACTTTGTCCAAATTTGCTCTGAGGCCAAAAACATCTGAGAAGTGATTGAATTCTTGGAGCAACAACTAGATTGATATTCTATCCGCTCAACAACACATTATGAGATCATCCACAAAACATATATGCACCAACTTCATCTTCCCACACCTTGGATGGTAGTTGAAGTCAGGGATATGTTGTAGTTGCTTGAGGGTCTTGTTCAAGTATTCCATAGCCAGAACAAAAAGGTAAGGAGACATAGGGTCCCCTGCCTCAATCCCTTTTTTCCCACAAACTTAGGAGTAACCCCTCCATTGATTAGGAGTGAGTAGCTCACTGTGGTAACACATTCCATGATCCAGTCCACAAACTTCCCAGGCAAGCCAAATTCCAGCAGTACACTCTTTAGAAAACCCCGCTCCACCGAACAATATGCTTTTCTTATGTCAATTTTATAAGACATCTAGGTGATAATCCTTTCTGAGTATAGCAACTATCTAATTAATGAGCCACTATAACATTGTCCAGTATACTCCTCCTTGCTACGAAAGCTGATTAGGATGGGCCAACTAAAGAATCCACTACTAGCTTCAACCTGCCACTGAGAATTTTTGATATGAGCTTGTACATGGTGGTGCAACAAGCTACAGGTCTATACTCTTTCACATATGTTGAATTAGAGTCCTTAGGTACGAATGTTATTTTAGTACAGTTGATCTCCTTTAACAGTTTCCCATTATCAAAGAACTGTAGGATAGCCTGAGTAATTTCTTCTCCTATTATTCCCCAAAACTCCTTAAAGAATTCTACAGTGAACCCATCTATTCCAGCAGACTTGTTATTAAGTAAATCCCTCAATGCCTGGATCACTTCCATTTTTGTGACAGGTTGAATAAGAGCTTGTTGTTGCTCACTATTGAGGCATGGTCCATCTTTGGCATAGTAGGTGTTTAGGCATGGAAACTCTTGAGCACTTGTTCCTAGCAGCTTCTGAAAGAAGTCTGTGAGTTCTCTTTGCACCTGTGTAGGCTCTGTTAGTTTCACTCCTTGATCATTCCATATTGAAACAATACTATTCCTCGCTTGTCTAGCTTTGAGTTGAGCATGAAGAACTTAGAGTTGGAATCCCCGTGATTGATCCAGACAGCTTTGGATTTTTGTCTAAGAACTCTTTCATGAATAGTAGACCATTTCTCTAGGTCCAGCATTATCTCTCTCTCTGCCAAAGTCAGTTGAGGATTATAGAGATCATTTCCCAATTCACTCTGTATGTCACTGAGCTTTGACTGTAATTCCTCTAATTTATGATCTAGTGATGACATTTCTCTGTTCATGGTCATAGTTACTGGCTCAATATGCTTCAGCTTCTTGCATACTCTGTACATAGTATGCCGTGTGATGTTAATCTCCCAAGCTTTTTGAGTGGCCTCTTTGAATGCTTTCTGATGCAATAGCACATTCAACAATCTTTAGGGCTTGGGTAGTCTCTGCCTAGACACAATGGTAGAGATGAGGATGGGTAAGTGATCTTAGCATCCCCGATTAAGGTAACAATCTTCCAGATTGCCATAAATGGTGAACCATTGATCATTGACAAGAGCCCAGTCAATTAAGCTATAAATTCTATCCTTAGGATCTTGCTTGTTACTCCATGAAAACTAACATACCTTCCTTCTGATTTGGCCCAAGCCAACTTCATCTATACATTCCTGAAAATCTTGTGTTTCTGCTTGCTGGACAGGAGCCCCATTAACTCTATCATGGATCGACAAATTGTATTGAAATCCCCCATTATCACCCATGGTTCTGCCATATTGTTATTGATCCTTTTCAATTTCTCCCAAATTTGCTTCCTACCTTCAATAGTGTCATATCCGTATATGTAAGTGGTATGACAAACAAATCTAGAATATTTGTCTTTCACATAGCAGTGCACTACTTGAGGATGTGATGATATAATCCTAACCGTAACCTGTTGTGGCTTCCAACATATCCATATTCTACCATTTGGACTTGAGTTATAGTCTGTATCTACCTGCCAATCATCCCCCAGTTTCATCTTTATTCTCTTAGCCTTATTAGCTTTAACTTTAGTCTCAAGGTACCAATTAGAACCACCTTATTCTTAAGCAGAAAGGATTTTAATTCTTTCTTCTTGAAGGTCTTATTCAGCCCTCTAATATTCTATGATCCTAAAACCATGGAGGATTCTTATTGACTGGACTAGTAACCCTTACCACATTGCGAGTGGCTTTCTCTGTATCAATTCTTAAGCCACTGGACTTGTTCTATCTTAGCATCCTTTCCATTTCAATGCTTGCCCGCATCTTATCTTGTTTCTCTGGCTTCTGCATTATCTGCTTTCCTCTATCAGTATTGTTTGCTTTCTCTATAGGCATATCTTCAGATTGTTGGCCAGTTGTGATTAGATTGGAAACATCAATTGAGCTCTCAAGTTGCTCAGTATTTGATACCTGTATCTGTACATTCCCCACATCCTTGTTTGGGATAGGATAAGGTTTTCCCTCTACTCCTTCTTTTGAGTTTCCTCTCCCCTTTTCACTTTCTGCTGCTCCCAGTTACCAGTGTCATCTGGTGCCTTCTTAAGTTTCCTGTGACATGTCCTATTTGAACACAGTCTTGACAAAATAGAGGTTTTCATTCATATTCCACAACCTGCATTCGACATTTCCTATTGGGCATCTCTAATGGAATTGCGTCTGGTAATTGTTGGGATCTGTCCATTTCAATTAGCATCCTAGCATAAGTAATTCTATCTTCCTGTGCTGTAAGCTTATTTGTGCAAATTGGTCGCCCTAGACAACTGGTTATTCTGCCCAAATTTCCAGTAGTCCAAAATTGGATAGGTAAATTTGGTAGCATTACCCACATAGGAATGATTTGGTCAGGCTCATTACTCATCTGGAAATCTAGATTCCATTGCTTGAGCACTAGAGGCCTGTGATTGAAGGTATACAACCCATTCTGCAGTATTGTGTTCTTATCTTCCTCACAATCAAAATTGAACATGAAGTACCCATCGTTATGGAGAAATGCCTTAGGGGTAGTGACTGAGTTCCATATGCCATAAACAAATTTTAACATCTCCTTCAATGTAGGATTTCCTCCAATTACATACCCAATTAAGGCTAGACTCTATTTCTGGTTCTGCGCTGCAATTTCTTGTGGGTTCAATTTAACTACCTTGACACCGTCCTTCAGTGTCAGCATGTAGTATTCGAGTTTCATTCCCAATTGTTGATGTCGATTCCCTTTAACCACTTCCGCCATCGTAGGCTTAGTTTCATTAGATTTGGCCGAGAAAGTGAGCTTCCTCGCCGCATTTGAAGCTCCTACTTTTGGATCGTGTGGAGTATCTTCCTCTATTGGCAGAATCGCCGTTTGCATTACTGTTGGAGCACTCCCATCCCTGGCATCCGATACATCAATTGAATCGGTGCTAGTGATTGGGGAACACCAGATTCTGGTGTTATTTTCCTAGATGTACCTTCGTTAGCTTTAGGTGAGGCCGACGCCGGAGCAACCTACCGCTTCTTCCTTGCCATTTCGACTAATGGCGCACGTTAGTAAACCTAATGTAACATGCGCCGAGATATATATAATGAAATAGATCTTATACATAATTATATTTTCTTACATCTTTGTTTATCCTTTTCTTCCCTTTAATACTTTCATCTTTTCTAAGGAACAAACTAGTAGTTTTTACCTTTACAAACGCAGAGATCTAGAACTTGAACTTAATAATTTTTCTTGTGTTATATTGGTAATAATTATGGGTGAAGTGTTTCATGAATTTATTTTAGCATTATTTTTAATAATAATAATTATCTTAGTAAAACTTACAATTTGCGATTAATTGTTTTTTAATGTTATTTTCAACATAATATTTTGTGTTTTAGTTTCAGTTATTTTTAAATGACCTTTATTAGAAATTTATTATATTTCTAAAATTTTAATGAGTTGATTGTAACTTGACTTAATCCTTACCATTACTCACTAATCATGCCCAACTATGCCTTATAAAAAAGACTAAGCGAAAATTAATCTGAGTATTTAGCCCAGAGTCGAATCCCACAAGGAATTAACCTATCAATTACTAGTGTCAGACTCACTTGATTCTTCGTACTCAACTTCCCAAGATTATGAATAACAATTGTTGATGTTTATACTAACTATAACTAAATAAAATTAATTAAACTAAAATCTAACTATGACGGAGTTGTAAACAATTAAGAGAAGGATCTAAAGTTGTGATTTCCCCTGTTGATGGTATCCCATCCTGTTATGTTTCATATAGTTTTGCCTAATCGTCTCTATCAATCATGAGCAATCTTGTTACCATAAATCTCTCCCGAGTAATTACGACAATTTACTAGATGCACTCTCCCGAGTTACGCTAGCTAGCTTTTATTACAGCTCACTTAGATTACACCCAAGGTTTCGTTATCCCTAATCCCACCTTTAAACCCTCAGTTATGGATCCCTCCTATACTTTGGGAATGATGTTGTTCAACAAATACCTAAATATGCTCTCTCTCCCGAGTAATACATACTAAATATGCACAGCTAATTGAGGGCCCTTCAATCAACTACAACAAGAATTTAGTTGAACAAATAGAGATTAAACCGGGAAAACTATATTAATATAACAAGAAGTTCATCCTTCAACAGGTTCTACCAAAACCTTAGACTAAATAAATTAGCTACTCATAATTGTTGATAATAACAACAAGAGAATTCATCATAAATGGTAAAAACACAAGGAAGAAAGGTGAAACTTGACGCCCAATTATCCTCCTTGCCTCTTGCCTCTCTTTGCCTTGAACAAAACCTTAAAACCTTGATATCTCTTCTTTTGGGCGAACTGGACCTTTTATAGGTTAAGTGGAATTGTCCCCAAGCTTCCAATTTTACCCCTGAATAAACGCGTGCTGGACGGGAACTAGTGCGACCGCGCTATTGGCCGCGCTAAATGCGATGCGTACTGTCTGTGACTGCTAGGCTAGCGCAGCCGCGCTAATGAATGCACTATGGCCGCGCTAATGTCACTTCAATCTGCCTGCTGCACCTGGACTAGCGTGGCCGCTCTATTGGACTCGCTATAGCCCGCGCTAATGGCGTATCTTTCTGCCTTCTCTTTTCTTCTTCCTTCTTTCACACGCTCTTAACTCCGATGGGTCTTTCTTTCTTTAATTTAGCTCCAAACACCATCCTAGGTCCTCATAAGCATGACTTGCTCCTACAAAACATAAAATTCCCAATTAGCCATTTTAACGTCATTTAACTTTCCTAGGACAGTGAAGCATAATAAAGTTGGAGTATAAATAGACGCTAAACTACATGAATCTAGCCTATTATCAACACCCCACACTTAAATTATTGCTCTTCCTCGAGCAATCCACCACACTCTACAAAGGTCCTTTCACTACGCATTTTCCCTAACGTGTCACACCAAGAACATATCACAAGAGTTGAGCCTAGTAGTGTAATATCTATGCCTCAAGAGTATACTCTCACGTGCTGTGAAATATTCTTACTTCCTCAATTTACTCTATACAGAGGTCAAAAATTTCCTTTCCGTCATGAATCAAGTGCCCTCACATCACACAAGAGAGTAGTTACACAAGTACTAATATTAAGAACAATTAGGAACTCAGATAGACCGAATTTACTCACTCTCAGAAAGAACATTCATATGCCACAAAGATGCACCATAGGCTTTCCCGTAGTGTACTACTCTACTAATCAAACCCATTCAGTCTAAGATCAATTAGGACTTCATTTGGTTGTAATGTAGGCTAAGGGACGAGTATGATATATTTGGATATAGTGACTAACCTCCCTAAGCACTTTTAATATAATTACTTTCACATTCAAGACCATACTTATGTCGGGCCAGACATTCCACCACACTTCTCTTTATACTACCCCAAACTCCTTTCGGTGCAATTGTATCAAGTCACCACTTATCCAGGACTACATTTATTTATTCTCTTTACTCTTTTTTTTCCAGTGACGCTTATTCTTATTTTCAACACAGTGCACCTTTCTTTTTATTTCATTGGCTCCACTCAAAAACCAAACCAACCACCCACACTTTGACTTTTACATATTTTATAACAATTCAAGTGCTCATGGGAGGTACATGGGTTCAAACAGATGGACCGTTCAAACAATTGGGTACGGTTTGTAATGTGGTTGCCAAAGAAACAGGATTATAGGCTCAAGGGGTTAACTATGATAGATTACATTTAGGTGGGTATACTTTATATATCTTGCTTAACAAAGAATGCATATATCTCTTCTAGGACTGAATGAAGCTACTTTTTTCGCTTTGCAAACACACAAGGCAAGTTCTAGGAAGCAAATGTGGAGCATAGAATATAATCCAATACACCTCACACACATATGGAACATGAATCATTCCAGATTGTCTTATAAAGACACTCTCATTGAGTACTCAAGTCAGTTACAACATACAAATTTAAAGCACTCTACAAGAATCAACAACTGAGCCTAAGCGTCACACTCTAGTGTCTATTGTGTTCAGGTGTAACAACGCTAAGGGATTCTTTTCCTATTTCATCTCATCGCCCATAAGTACCTAATAAAAAATAAAAACAAACTAAACAAAAAAAAACTAACTACACCCGGTTCAAGCCAAAACCCTTGGAAAAGAACCGTGGCCCAAAGAAAAACCAAGGGGAAGTTACTACAGTACCTAAAACAAAAATCTTTTTGGTATTTTCTTTAGACTTACTTCCCTCAAGAAAACTGTCTAGGAGATCTGTCGTCAGGAATAGTCCACTATATTTTCTGATTTTTTTTTGTGGTCGACTTAGACCCTCAAGAACCCCGTCGAATGAGATCCGTCGTAGGGACAAGTTGACTTAAATAATTACACTACTACTTAAAACAACAAAAAGAAAAGCAAACAAAACTCACAAGAAAATAAGTGAAGACATATAACAAGTACATTCCTACATATATACATGTACAATGAATTATTTACCCACCCCACACTTAAAATGAAGACATGTCCTCCTGGCATTCAAAGTAAAACAAAGTGAGGTAGAGAAACTTCCCTGAAGGCTCAGTCTTGGTCGGAGACTGTCCCCGGGTCCAGGTGACATGCACGACCTAGGCTCGCAGCCACCCCATGATTTTCTTTTCTGATTTGGAATTTTGGATGGCTAGCACATCAACTCTCGACCCCAAGTCATCGACTGAGGTACGTAAACCTGCCATCTCCTGCTCCAGGTTATCCATTCTCTGACCCTGACTGACCCTAGACGAGCCTGCTACGTCGGCAACATGCTCCTGAGTTGGCAGCTCCTCTCCCACTTCTACTTGCTCGTCCTCCTCCTCCTCAGACTCCTCCTCCCCGTCATCACCACCAGCCGCTACTGCATCCTTTCTAGTGATTATCTTTTTTGCTCGAAAAGCAGCCTCCATCGGCACTTTGCCATCTACCGCCAAATTTCCCGGCACCCCGGCTACAAGGCATAATCTATTTACAAGAGAGGGGAAGAAGAAGCCATACCTCTTAACTGGACAGCGAACAAACATCTCCTCATGCATGAGCTTGGCCACGTCAAAGTTGTGGCCCGTCATGAAGCACCAGATTAAACAAGCACGAGGAACGTTCACTTCTGAGGTGTTGTGGGACGGGATCAGGCGGTTGTTGATTAGATATAGCCAACACTTCGCTTCAAAAGTGAATGCCGACGAGTGAAATTTATTCCCGTACTTTTACCAATGAACCTCCTTGCCCGGGACACAGATAATCGAAAGGAATGTCGTCCACTGAATGAAGCGTCTACCATACGCCTCATATCCGTCGTCCATATTTGCTACGGGACCTGACAACCGGTAAGCCCTCCGAATGGCTTCCAGAGAGGCGTCCACTGGCCTCTTCCTCATGGTGACCACATAACTCTTGTGCTCCAGACTGTTTGCATAAAATTCTCTTACTACCATCGCATTTGCATCGTCTGGCTCCTCAAAGAACACATCCAACCGACGCTGCATCAGCTCCTCGTACATCCTTTGACAGTCGAACCAGAGGGATGCTGTATCTATGCCCCGTTCTGGTATTTCCACCTTTGATTCCTTCTTAGCAAACCGGTCCTGATCCTTAGCGGATACGAACTTGTTTCTGTTATAAGGCCGAGTATCAGTGGACGCTCGTGCTCTTGATGATCCCGCTTGTCTGCTGGACGAAGCTCCGGTGGCTTGGCGCTTTTTGGAAGGTGCCATTGTACCTACAATAAGGACATCATTAGCGCAACACAAACAAGGTTACCCAACTATGGTTACTCAGACTTCACCTTTACAATTGGTCACGATTATCATTGCCATTCACTGGGGCATTTAAACAAACACTTGGTGGGCATCATGCACGGGAGCCCCCAATTAATCAATTTGAACCCCAATTACCACCACAATTGCCCCAAATTCACCCAACTAAGTCAAGAGATACAACTCCCCAAATACCACCACCCACATGCACTAAGTATACAATACAATTACTGCTAAGCAAAAAAGAAGAAAAAAAACTACTACCTAACAACACATTAAAAAGAAAACCTACAAAAATGAAAAAATAGGAAAGATAAAACATACCTGTGGCGTGAGAAGAGAGTGAGAAGTGAAGAGTGTGTTGGGGGGGGGGTGTAATTATTAGTGAACTAGGTGGAATTAGGGTTGATAGTGAATTGGGGAGGGAGAGAGGCGTGTGGTTTAGGTGAGAAAGGTAAGAGTTTGAGAGGGGAAGTGGGGGAGAAGGGGGTTAGGGTTTGGGGGGTTTATGTTATAGTCATAAAAGAAAAGAAAAGAAAAAACAAAGAAATAAATTTTTTTTATAACTTACGAAAACAGACTTGCCAGCGATGCTACTAGCGTGGTCGTGGCGCGCCCGCGCTAGTTAGGCAGAAAACTGGCTATGTGCGCGGCCACTAGCGCGCCCGCGCTACTCTGAGGCAGAATGGAGGCCTTTTAGCGTGTCCACTAGCGTGGCCGCGCTACCCCTAGGCAGATACTAGTCGATTAGTGCGGCCGATAGCGCGGGCACTAAAATGGCCGCGCGACTCCAGGCCTCAAAATTTTTCATCTTTTTTCTCTCTTTTCCTCGGCGTGGCCGGATTCCTCCCTTGCCTAAGCACACCTGCATATGTTAGTACTTACAATAATTCATCTACTATTCTACTATACTGAAAACACTACATGTTGGGTTGCGCATTAGTTAATGTCGTGGCACAACAATTACAACAAGTCAATGGGTTGCCTCCCATGCAGCGCCTGATTTAACATCGCGACACGATGCAGATGAGCGCTTTTAAGGCTTGCTCGATCTCTGCGGTTCATTCAGATGTATCACTGACACTTCCTTGGTTTCATCCATGCCCACATATGATTTCAATATATGCCCATTAACTCTGAAAGTGTGGGAATCTTTTTCTTAGGCAATCTCTATGGCACCTGAGGGAAGCACTTCGACTACACGAAATGGTCCAGACCATTGGGACTTGAATTTACCCGGAAATAGCCTTAATCTTGAATTATAAAGCAATACTATATCTCCGGGTTTGAATTTTTGCTCAACAATGTTCTTATCGTGCAACCTCTTCATTCTTTCCTTGTACAACCTCGTGCTCTCGAAAGCCAAATACCTGAGTTCATCTAGCTCATGCAGTTCTGTGACTCTATTTGTGCCCGCAACCTCAAGATCCAGATTTAACTGTTTCAATGCCCATCAAGCTCTATATTCCAATTCTACCGGCAAGTGACAGGCCTTCCCGAACACCAACTTGTATGGTGACATACCAATTGGTGTTTTGAAAGCGGTTCTGTAGGCCCAGAGTGCATCATCTAGCTTTTTCGCCCAATCAGTTCTTGTGGAGTTCACAGTTTTAGTCAACACACTCTTTATTTCTCTATTCGACACTTCAACCTGGCCACTGGTCTGAGGGTGGTATGGGGTTGCCACCTTGTGGCGCACATCTTACTTTTCTAGCAATTTCTCAAAGGCACGATTACAGAAGTGAGTGCCTCCGTCGCTGATGATGGCTCTCGGGATCCCAAAACAGGTGAATATATTCTTTTTCAAAAACCCCACCACCACCCTTGCATCATTGGTGGGGAGTGCTGCAGCTTCCACCTATTTGGACACATAATCTACATCAACAAGTATGTACTTATTTCCAAAGGAGCTGATGAAGGGGCCCATGAAGTCTATCCCCCATACATCAAACACCTCAACCTCTTGAATTTGGTTCATGGGCATCTCATGGCGCCGGGAAATGTTCCCGGTTCTCTGGCATTCATCACAGCCCTTCACCCATTGATGTGCATCCTTGAACACAGTTGGCCAGTAGATCCCGGCTTCTAGAACTTTTGCTGCCGTCCTGAATCCTCTAAAATTCCGCCATATGCGGATGCGTGACATGCCTGCAAAATAGAAGATTGTTCTATCTCGGTGACGCACCTCCGGATCATATTGTCAATACAAATTCTAAACAGATAAGGTTCATCCCAGTAATGCATGCTACAATCACAGTAAAACTTTTTCTTTTGCACAGAGGAGAGTTCATAGGGCTCTATACCACTTGCCAGGTAATTTGCAATGTCTGCATACCATGACACTTCCTCAAGGCTTGTGGCGAATAGCTACTCGTCTGGAAAGGTTTCCAGAATATCCTCTGCCTCAACTGCATTTTCAGCTCCTTCAAGTCGCGATAGATAATCTGCGACTTGGTTCTCTGTGCCCATACGGTCACGAATCTCCAGGTCGAACTCTTGCAGTAGAAGCAACCAAGGAATCAGGTGTGGTTTGGACTCCTTATTTTCAATCAAGTACCTGAGAGAAGCATGATCAGTGTACACAATTACCTTAGTTCCAATCAGGTATGATCTGAACTTGTCGAAAGCAAATACCACTGCCAGCATCTCTTTTTCAGTCACAATGTATTTCAGCTGGGCTCCACTCAACGTCCTACTTGTGTAGTAAATTAGGTGCATTATCTTGTCTTTCCGCTGTCCTAGCACTGCTCCCCCTACATAGTCATTGGCGTCACACATAAGCTCAAATGGTTGCTCCTAGTCGGGGACGATAATGATGGGTATCGTGACTAGCCTCTTCTTCAACTCCTCAAATGCTACAATGCAATCATCAGAAAACACAAAAGGGTTATATTTTTCTAACAACTTACATAGGGGGTTGGCACTTTTGGAGAAGTCTCTGATGAATCTCCGGTAGAAACCGGCATGCCCGAGGAAGCTCCTGATCGCTTTAACTGACATGGGAGGTGGAAGCTTTGCTATAACATCTACTTTAGCACGATCCACCTCGATTCCCTTGCTTGATACCAGGTGTCCTAAGACTATACCCTCTTGTACCATGAAATGGCACTTTGCCCAATTAAGTACAAGGTTAGTCTCAATACACCTCTTCAGCACTCGGGTCAGATTTGCTAGGCACTAATCGAATAAGTTTCCCACCACTGAGAAATCATCCATGAACACCTCCATTATATCCTCGACCATGTCAATGAATATGGCCATCATGCACCTTTGGAATGTGGCGGGTGCATTGTATAGGCCAAAGGGCATCCTTCTGAAGGAAAAAATCCCATATGGACATGTGAACGAGTCTTCTCTCTGTCTTCTGGAGAAATGGAGATTTGGTTGTACCCTGAATACCCATCCAGAAAACAGAAATGAGACCTCCCTGCCAGTCTTTCAAGCATCTGATCAATGAAGGGAAGTGGGAATTGGTCTTTCCGGGTGGCCAGATTCAATTTCCTATAGTCCATGCAAATTCTCCAATCTGTGACGGTTCTTGTAGAGATCAGCTCACTGTTGTCATTTTTCACCACCGTCATGCCACCCTTCTTAGGAACACATTGCACCGGGCTAACCCAGTTGTTGTCAGAGATGGGGAAAATGATTCCCGCATCCAACCACTTAATAATCTTCTTATTTACCACTTCCTTCATGTTGGGGTTCAACCTTATTTGGTGTTCCCCGGAAGGTTTGTGCCCTTCTTCCAGCAGAATTTTGTGCATGCAACTGCGGGGCTGATCCCCTTAATATTTTCCATGGTCCAACCAATGGCAGTCTTACACTCTGTGAGTACATGTAAAAGTTGTTGTGCCTGCACATATAACAAACTGGATGAGATAATAGCATGTAGTGTGGATTTAGGTCCTAGAAACGCGTACCTGAGATGGGCTGGCAGTGGCTTCAACTCCAGCTTTGGTGGTTCTTCTATAGACGGATTGGTTGGCGGAGTCCCTCTCTTTTCTAAGTGCAGGGGCTTAAATTCAAGTGATCTCTTCCAAAACGCCTTTGCCCTCAAGAGCCAGCACCCATTCTGCCAATTCTTTCCCATTCACCGTATGCAAATTCATAAGACATGCAGCAAGGGGGTCCTCAATAGTCAGGGACTCATCCTCCTCCTCCAGGATTACATCCGCGGCATCAATAAGATAACAATTGGCGAATTCACTTGGTCACCTCATGGATTTCTGCACGTTGAATGTTATCTCCTCGTCGTTCAACCTCATCTTAAGCTCCCCAGTTTCACAATCAATGAGAGCTCGCCATGTGGCCAGGAACGGACTTCCCAAAATTATGGGAATCTCTTCATCCACTCTACAGTCCAAGATCACAAAATCTGCAGGGAATACAAATTTCCCTACCTGCACCAACACGTCATCAAGAATGCCTGAAGGTCTTTTTACCGTCCTGTCTGCTAGTTACAACAACATGGATGTCGGTCTAGCTCTACCAATCCCCAACCTCTTATAATGGCTAGGGGCATAAGATTAATGCTGGCCCCCAAATCACAGAGTGCCTTGGTAAAGGCAAAGTTACCGATAGTGCAGGGAATTGTGAAACTCCTTGGATCAGACAACTTTTTGACAATCAGTTTGTCACAACGACACTGCAGGTCTGAGTAAGAGTCACTGTGGCCAAGTCTTGGAAGTCAAATTTTGGGACATCAAGTCCTTCATCATCTTTGCATAACCAGACATCTCTTTCAGAGCATCAATCAAAGGAATATTTACCTGAATTTGTTTCAACATCTCCAAGAATTTCTTGTATTGTGCATCTTTCTGGTACTTGGATAGCCTCTGTGGGAATGGTGCTGGAGGTCTCTTCTTCCCAGTGATTTGGGTTTTCTCCTTGTCAGACACTACCTCAACTACCGGTTCCTGGGCTGTCTCAGCTTCTTTCTCAGCCTCGATCTGTGTGTTGGTTTCTCCCTGGGCAGGCTGCACCTTGTCCCCTCGGTCAGTCTTGCTGGATCATCTATTTCAATGGGAACTGGTACAAGTGTCTCAGCCTTTCTGCTTTCTCGAGCCCTTTCTTGCTCTAAGTCTAAGTATTTTCCATTGCGTAGACTCACTGCCATCAGCTGCTTTGGGCCCTGATCCTTTGGATTTACTTGAGTGTCTGCAGGAAATGTCCCATGGGGACGATTATTCAAAGACATCGAGATTTGGCCCATTTGCACTTCAATATTCTTTATGGCTGACTCATGTGCATGTACTCTTTCAGTCATCTTCACAGTGGACCCAATAACCTGCTGCATTATTGCCTCGAGTCTAGAAAACCCATCTTCCTGTCTCCCACCATGTTGTTGCTGATGAGGATGATAAGCATGTTGCTGATTCTGATTATTGTACCCCTGTGGTTTGGTTAGGCGCCACATTACCGTGAGGTCGCATGGCTCCCATATTTCCATTGTTGTGATGCGGTTGAACTGGCCTGTATGGCTGATTTTGCTGGCCCCAATTCTGACCACCCTGTCTCTGCCCCTATAATTAGACACATAATTCATGTTTTCATGGTAGTGATGATGATCACTTTCAGCATTCCACTGACTACCAAGTGGCTGACTAATGCAAGATGTACATCAGCCCCCATTAGTTGTATCCACAATATACACCTGCTGCTTCTGCCCTAAATCTTCCACCTTTTTAGTGAGTATGCTTATTTGTGTCATTAAGGTGGCCATATTTTCAGCAAGAGTGTTGGCTGGATCTAAGGCCACTGAGTGAACTACTGAAGTGATGGGTGCATTCCTGGTTTTCCACCCCGAATTCTGTGCCATTTTGTCAAGTAGGATCTGGATTTCTCTCCATGATTTGCTCAATAATGCTCCACCAGCTGAAGCATCAACATTTTCCTTCACACTATCTGCCCGACCCATGTAAAATCGGTGCCCCAACATCTGCTCTGGAATACCGTGGTACGGACATATAACCAACATCCCTTTGAATCGCTCCCATGTTTCTTGCGATGTCTCCGTTGGTTTCTGTCTGAAGCTCAAGATCTCATCAATTTGCTGAGCCGTCTTGTTGGGTGGATGGAAATTGTTCACAAATTGCTTGACTAACTCCTCCCATGTAGTAATGGAATTTATGGGGAGGGAGTTTAGCCAAGTCTGGGCTGCTCCTGTCACTAAGAATGGAAACAACAATAGATTTATTGCTTCCTTTGTTACGTTTGGTTGCCTTTGAGTTTTGCAAATCGACAGGAAATTCTTCAAATGCTGTTGGGGATCCTCAATGTATGACCCCGAAAATAGTTCCTTGTTCTGCAACAAGTGCAACATGTTGTTTATGATCTGAAAAGATTCATCCTGTATCTCGGGACTACTACCGCTGTGGCCAAATTCTCCATTGTGGGTTGTGCCCAGTCATATAAAGGAGCCACTGGCACAAGAGGTGCCAATACCGGCATACTTGGGTCCACCACGTTATCCCCATTGTTGTTCCTGTTGTTTACCAGATCTGCCATGTCTGGTTCAAGTTGTTTAGTTGATGGTTGTTGTTTGTTTTTCCGGTTGGCCCGATTCAAGGGCTTGAAAACTTTCTCGGGATCTGATAATGCTTCAAACTCTTCACCAGTTCTCGATGAATTTCTAGGCATGCACCTGTACAACCAAGTTAGCAAATGTTAAAAATTTCAATGTATGGATTGAAGATGAAGAAAATTGACTACACTAAGAATTTTTGTTTTTCTTCCAACTGTAATTGATAACACCGTTAATTCCCGGCAACGACACCAAAATTTGATCACGCCAAACTATGCCTTATAAAAAGGACTAAGCGGACGTTGCAAATATAATCTGAGTATTTAGCCCAGAGTCGAATCCCACAAGGAATTAACCAATCAATTACCAGTGTCAAACTCACTTGATTATTTGTACTCAACTTCCCAAAGATTATGAATAACAATTGTTGATGTTTCTACTAACTATAACTAAATAAAATTATAAACTAAAAGCTAACTATTATGGAGTTGTAAACAATTAAGAGAAGGATCTAAGGTTGTGATTCCCCTGTTGATGGTATCTCTTCCTGTTATGTTTCATATAGTTTTGCCTAATCGTCTCTATAAATCATGAGCACTCTTGTTACCGTAAATCTCTCCCGAGTAGTTATGATAATTTACTAGACACACTCTCCCGAGTTACGCTAGCTAGATTTTATTACAGCTCACTTATATTGCACCCAAGGTTTCGTTATCCCTAATCCCACCTTTAAACCCTCGATTATGGATCCCTCATATAGTTTGGGAGTGATGTTGTTCAACAACTACCTAAATATGCACTCTCTCCTGAGTAATACATACTAAATAGGCACAGCTAATTGAGGGCCCTTCAATCAACTACAACAAGAACTTAGTTGAACAAATAGAGATTAAACCGGGCAAACTATATTAATATAACAAGAAGTTCATCCTTCAACAGGTTCCACCAAAACGTTAGACTAAATAAATTAGCTACTCATAATTGTGCTGATAATAACAACAAGAGAATTATTCTTTTGGACGAACTGGACCTTTTATAGGTTAAATGGAATTGTCCCCAAGCTTTTAATTTTACCCCTG
The DNA here is from genome assembly GCA_005239505.1 of Nicotiana paniculata. Taxonomy (NCBI): domain Eukaryota; kingdom Viridiplantae; phylum Streptophyta; class Magnoliopsida; order Solanales; family Solanaceae; genus Nicotiana; species Nicotiana paniculata. Next base: position 25,144 of record ML304110.1, read on the forward strand.
AATAAACGCGTGCTGGACAGGAACTAGCACGACCGTGCTCGTGGGTCCGCTACTGGCCGTGCTAAATGCGATGCGCACTGTCTCTGACTGCTGGGCTAGCGCGGACGTGCTAATGAATGCGCTATGGACGCGCTAATGGCACTTCAATCTGCCTGCTGTACCTGGACTAGCGTGGCCGCGCTATAGGCCGCGCTAATGGCGTATGTTTCCGCCTTCTCTTTTCTTCTTCCTTCTTTCATACGCTCTTAACTCCGAGGGGTCTTTCTTGCTTTAATTTAGCTCCAAACACCATCCTAGGTCCTCATAAGAATGACTTGCTCCTACAAAATATAAAATTCCCAATTAGAGCCATTTTAACGTCATTTAACCTTCCTAGGACAGTGAAGCATAATAAAGTTGGAGTATAAATAGACTCTAAACTACATGAATCTAGCCTATTATCACTCACCTTTTAATTAATATAGATAAATATTTTTTTACTCTTGAAATTTTATTGTTTTTATAATTTAAAGTTATGAATAATATTTAAGGATATTTTTAAAGTTAATCTAAAGAATAATTAGCCTCGTACTATCTCTAGTTTCCTCTCTTAACTATTTGACGTGCGACCCCGACTCATACCTGTCTCGTCAATCATAATAGTCCTTCCTTGCTGTTGCTTATGCACTACATGAAAATAATATTGAGGCATTAGTAGGAGTTAAAAAGAATGGATTTAACTATTACATATATACTATAATTGTGTAAATAATTTTTAATTATAACCGGTTATAATAAATTATTCATTTTATTCGCATGCCGTTAATTTAACCCGTAAGAACTTGCTTAACTAAAAAAAGTAAAAAACAAAACATGATTAACGTAATATGTTTGCTTACATCTTCGTATAAGCCAATCAGTTTATGATATGGCACCGAGTTTAGATAACCGTACTTTTCAAGACTATTAGATCGTATTGTTTTAACAAATTCAATTACTCTTTTTTTAATGCAGTTTCCGGAATAACAAAATCTGTATGAAATTACTGGCTATGAATTATATGATTGTACACGGTTAAAATCGAGGCCACCCGATTTTGCTATTTAATCGAGACTGGAACGTCGCATCGATGGTCAGCTTCGGCCAAATCACGGAGCTGAGGCATCGAGTTCGAGATCGAAGTCTCTTTTGAGATCGAGGTTGGTAGCAATCGAAGCCGTAGGAGATAGACACTGTATACAGTCAAGATCGGGGAAGTCCGATTTTAAGGCCTCTATGGCATTCCAAGCCCGGTCTCGAGAGGCTCGAAGAAGAATCTGAAGTTCGACCCGAGGTGCATCCCTCAAGAGAGTATATCGAAGGCTCATCGCAGCATATCTCGAGGCGGTATAAAAATTGATGATCGTCATGGAAAGACGGGAAACTCCCAAGGACACGTGGTTAGAGCTGATAAGGTCTGCAAGAGATAGTACAAGTCCGTACTAAGCCGTTATACAGATGTACCAATAGCATTTCTTTTTCATAATTGGACATGTAGTATGTTGGGATTCTCCCCTCCTATATAAAGGGGATCCCTATCATCTTATAAAACACATGAATATTCACTGCAATAGAACATTCTCTGCTTTTCTCGCTTAACGTGCACAAATTTGTCCTACAGATTTATTGTTCTTCATTTATTGCACTCCATTTATTGTTCTTCATTTATTATTAATTATTAACTGCCAAAGGCTGCCCTCGAGGTCTCCGATATTACTGAGCTCGAGGTCCCTGGCTTCGTGACGACTTTGGTTTGCTTATCTCATTTTCTTTACTTGCACTTATTACTTCCTAATAATCAACTAGTGTTAGAATAAATCACATAGTTTTAGAAGCACAAATTAAATATAATTTTTAAAACCATTTTCGAGGTAAATAGTTTGGCGCCCACCGTGGGGCTAAAAATAATAATGATTGTTTTGGTGCTAGTTTTCTGAAAACACAAGTTATTTTTCACACTTTTTCTTGTCCAAGAATCTTTTATTTCAGGTCAAAAGATTTCTAACTCAACAAATGCACATGAAAACAACGGTCTTGACCTCCATGGAGAAAACATCGCAACTGCCTCAGTCGCCGGTATGCCACTACAAAACCCTGGGGTGGCACCAACACAAATACCTATCGATGTAGGCTCATGCAATGCTTTGTATGTTGATATAGACACTGATACCGACGAAAGCATGCACGGAGGCGACCAACATGAAGCGCAATGAACACAAGCTCGAGAAGAAAGAGACGTGAGCCTATAGGTCATTTTCAAAATGTTACAAGCACAACAAATGGCTATAGCTCAGTTACAAAATCAGCATAAGACCTCGAGCATAGCGGGACCAGAAACAACTCCTCGAGTTGAGAAATCACCAGAAAGATCGAGTAATAATGGGTCAGGAACAGACCCTACTATTATGAAAATTCTCGAGGACCTTACTAAAAGGATTGAGTCAGAAGAAAAGAAGATAGAGGCCAACGACAAAAAAGTGAAAACCTATAATTCGATGGTCGATCAGATCCCGGGCGCACCTCCGATTTTGAAGGGGGTAGATTCGAAGAAGTTCGTGCAGAAATCATTTCCAGCAAGCGCGACTCCGAAGCCCATTCCGAAGAAGTTCAAAATGCTCGATATCCCAAAGTACAACGGGACCACAGATCCCAATGAGCACATTACCACGTATACTTGTGGTATAAAAGGAAATGACCTAAAAGACGATGAGATTGAATCCGTTTTGTTGAAGAAATTTGGAGAAACATTGACGAAGGGGGCCATGATGTGGTATCATAACCTGTCCCCGAATTCAATAGACTCGTTTGCCATGTTGGCAGACTCTTTTGTGAAGGTGCATGCTGGCGCCATTAAGGTCGCCACAAGAAAGTACGATGTCTTCAAGATTAAACAAAAAGAGAATGAGATGCTAGGGGAGTTCGTATCTCGCTTTCAGATGGAGCGAATGGAATTACCACCAGTCTCCGATGACTGGGGAGTGCAGGACTCCACTTAGGGCTTGAATGAACGAAGCTCGATAGCTTCGAAGCAACTGAAGAAAAATTTGATCGAGTATCCCGCCGTAACTTGGGCTGATGTCCACAACAGGTATCAATCCAAAATCAGGGTCGAGGACGACCAACTGGGAGCCCCCTCCAGTTCAGTGTATCCAAGCAAGCTATTTGCTAAGGAATCAAGAAATCCAGAAAGAGAGCCGAGGCTGAGCAAAGAGAGATATCAACCATACGTCAGAGATCGAAGAAACACTTCGAGACGGGATATACCTCGAAATGATCGAGGGCCGGATAGAGGTCGGAACTCTTGGGGACTTATGAGCAAGACTGGGTTTGACAGGCATTCGAGACCAATGGAGGCACCCTGATTGTCGAAATATAACTTCAACATCGATGCCTAGGACATCATATCATCCATAGGCAAGATCAGAGATACCAGGTGGATAAAGCCCCTGCAGTCAGATCCTTCCCAAAGGAACCCCAACTTAATGTGAAAATACCACGACACACATTATCTTAGGACCGAGGATTGTAGACAGCTTTGAGAGGAGGTAGCCCGACTGATCAACGAAGGGCACCTTCGAGAATTCCTCAACGATCGAGAAAAGAATCAATTTCGAGAAAGAGAAGCGAACAGGAAAAACGAACAGGAGGAACCACAACATATCATCCATATGATCATTGGAGGCATCGACGTTCCGCATAGACCTGTGTTCAAACGAACAAAAGTATCCATCGCAACGGAAAAGCGAACCCGGAGCTATGTACCCGAGGACGCTCTTACATTCAGTGAAGAATACGTTGAGGCCTTGTCTCAACCTCATAATGATGCACTGGTAATTTCTTTTCTTTTGAATAAAATTCAAATTAAACGTGTGCTCGTGGATCCAGGTAGCTCGGTCAATATAATCAGGTCGAGGGTAGTGGAGCAGCTCGGACTGCTCGATTAGATCGTACCCGCCTCACGAGTCCTCAATGGATTCAACATGGCAATGAAAAACAACGAGGGGGAAAATAATCCTCCCAGTCAATGTGGCCGGTACAATTCAAGATACCAAGTTTCATGTCATCGAAGGTGACATGAGGTACAATGCCTTAGTTGGGAGGCCATGGATACATATCATGAGGGCAGTGCCATCAACTCTTCATCAAATGGTGAAGTTCACAACAAAGGATGGTGTAAAAACAGTGTATGGAGAGCAGCATGCAGCAAAGGAGATGTTTGCGGTACACGACATGACACCAACATCGACACCTTCCACTTCGGAGAAGTCAAAAGACAAGCAGATCCCCGAGGGACATGCAGTTTGTGACAGTTGATCGAGGATGATGAAGAATACTTCATCACTCCTAAAGCCTTAGTTTCCCCCGAAGATTCGGATGTAACAAAGTCGACGGTCGAAGAGCTTGAACATCCCGTTTTGATCGAGCATCTTCCAGATCGAAAGGTATACCTGGGAACATGATTAACCCCCGAACTCATGAGAAAACTTGTTCAATTTCTTATTAATAACATTGATTTCTTCGCTTGGTCCCATTTAGACATGACAGGGATCCCGCCGGAAGTAACCACCCATCGACTAAGTGTCGACCCCAGGTTCAAACCAGTGAAGCAAAAAAGGAGGCCTCAGTCCGAGGTAAAACATACATTCATCAAAGACGAGGTAATAAAACTTCTCAAAATAGGATCCATTAGGGAGGTGAAATATCCCGAATGGTTAGCTAATGTAGTAGTAGACCCCAAAAAAGGAAATAAATTAAGAATGTGCGTAGATTACAAAGACCTGAATAAAGCATGCCCTAAGGACTCATTCCCATTGCCCAACATCGATCACTTGATCGATGCCACGACGGCCACGATATCCTTACATTTCTCGACGCCTACTCCGAGTACAATAAAATCCAAATGAACCCGGAGGAACAGGAAAATACTCCATTTATCACGAAGTATGGTACATAATTTTATAATGTAATGCCCTTCGGGATAAAAAAAGCTGGAGCCACATATCAACGCCTAGTTATTAAGATGTTCGAACATCAAATAGGAAAGTTTATGGAAGCTTACATTGATGACATGCTAGCTAAGTCCCTACGTGCAGAGGACTATTTGACTCATTTTTAGGAAACATTCGATATCCTTAGAAGATACAACATGAAAGTCAACCCCGAGAAGTGCGCCTTCGAAGTCGACTCAGGCAAATTTTTGGGCTTCATGGTGTCGAACCGGGGAATCGATTTCAATCCCGACAAAATCAAGGCCATCGAGTAAATCACCATGGTAAACAACGTGAAAGCGGTACTGTCAGGCCCCCTTCTCTTCTCCCTCTCCTTTCGGATCGGTCAGGGTATTCGACATAATTGGGACAACTCGTTTCCTTTTGGGAAAGGGGTAAGGAATTGAAGAGTCGCCACCGAACGAATTAAGGTGCGTTAGGGAACCTACTAAGGGTAGTTTACAAACACAGATTGGATAACTAGAGATAGGGTAAGGGCTTGAAATTACTTCAAGGGGAAGGTGTTAGGCACCCCTCGAAGTCCACAACTGTGGTTCCCGGCCAAACAAGCTTTGTGAATTTTAAAACAGGTAACATATAAACAATAAAAGCACATAGGTAAACAAATAAAGGTATTTTTTTGAGAAGATTCGCAGTCTAAGCATACATATGTGCTAAAAAGAGTTATGATCTAAACACACATATGTAAATGATATGGGGTCCTAGGTTGTTTATCCTATAGGATCACATCAGTACAATGCCCGATAATCACTCCTCAGAAGAGGGACTACACGTGGCACTAGCGCACCGGCTATCATATCCATGTCTACCCTTCCCCACCCCTTAGCAGTTAATAAGCGAGTTTATTTAACGACCTCTATGCGTGATGTTACCCGTCCCTCCTTAATGGTCATGGAGGAGATTAGGACCTCTACTTAAAGGCAGTACTAAACAGACCCCTAAGGTTGAAAGGAGAAAATACTAGGCGACGGGCAAGAACAAATAGGACTTTAACGGATAAAGGCGGGGAAAAATAATTAAGAAGCTCAGATTTACCTCCACAGATAATGCACGTAAACAACATGACTCAAACAAAAATAAGAGCAGTATTATTAGACAGGATCCCAAAACATGATGTCTAAGTGAATATCAAAACACAGAATATATACAGTTTTATTTTATAAACCCAGAAGCAGGGGCCCTAACCAGTTTGCCTACTAATTTTAAGCCTGTTAACCATTATGCAGTAAATAGAAAAGCAACAGTTTTCGAGTTTTATAAAGGTTGGTTACCTAAGACTTGCCTAGGTGTGGGGGAATGCACAATAGTTACCAGAAGTATTAAAACAGTTTAGAAGTTGTTTTACCTAAAGCATGATGTTCTAAGTGTTGCAAAGACACAGAGGTTATTACCAGTTTTACTAACACTGGATAATCATATGTGAGACTCTCTTATGTCCCTTTTTCATGCATCAGTAGTTTAGCTAGGTGTGACTTAGTGAGATCCTAAAACAGGGTATCTAGTTTGAACATTTTAAGATGCAGAATATTTATATGCAAAATTCCTAAAAAAACATAATTTCTAGAAGCACAGAAAGTTACAGCATGATTTTCGGAATATGTAGTAGCAACAGTTTTCATGTTAATGTTGTAGCCTAGAAGCAGGATTTCTAAGTGATGAAAATAATGTCAAATGAGCTGCTGAAACGGTAAACCTAAGAACATGATATCTAATGCATGACATGCTTAGAATGTATTGATCCTAAACATGGATTCTAATGTGCACATAGAAATGTAAGCCTAAGGCATGGTTTCTACCCCATTGATATCGACAACAGACATGGCTACCCTCCCCTTTTCACTATTAATCCCCAATATTCGTTTACAACAATTATTATAAACCAATGTGAATGAATTACATAAATAGATAAAGAAAAATAAGAAGTTACACTATAGGGAGCCTGAAAACAGGCCCAGATTCTCAGAACCTCAAATTCCCAAATGTTTCATAGCCTTTCTCATATCCGGGTGTGTCAGAGTTCCCTAAGGACCTCAAGGGATCCCGGGCAGTGCTCACATCCAGATTTCACAACCATAATTGAGTAAGTGCAGTGTGGAAGTGCCAACCCTAATGCATCAGAGTTAAGAGGGAGCTCATAGGGATCCCTAAGAAATCACACATTAGAGGGGCAGAACTTAAGGACCTAAGAGTAGAGTGAGAGTGCTTGATATAGTTTTGAAAAGGTTTTAGTAAGAAAACAGTGTTAAAGATACTTGCTTGAAACAATTTTGTGAAATAAAAGAGGGAGTCATTCAATAAAACAACTTTTGAAAAGAGATTTATGTAGTTAAACAATAGCAGATCAAACATAGAGCCAAAAACAAACTTAGCAATACTTAAAGAAACCAAAACAGGAAGAACAAACCTACACACAGGGGTGATGGGGATTGGGGACACATAGAGCACATGTAGTGCACACATAGTTACAGGAGCATGAAAATTCTTATAGGGGTTTAGGGAATCATCATATCATGAACCTTAGAACCAACACAGGATTAGACAACTTAGGATAGCTAACTGCTTTGCACAAAAAGGTTCATGATAGAAATCAGGGAAAAAATAAGTAAGGCAGAGTCACATTGAGTTATACTACAAAGGGGTTTCATAAGCAGGCTAATACTAAGGGGTTGGACATATTCAGAAGTACGCTGATAAAGCAGTAAAGTAGACATATTAGTTACAGGTTGAACAACAAAACCACAGATAGAAACATATTAGAAACATGATAAACTGAAGCAGTAAAACAAGCATATTGGTTTGGGATTTGAATTGAAATCAGAACATATTAGTAAAGAAGATAGTAAACACAAAAGTGAAGGGATAGGAGAGCACAATAGTTAGCCTTGGCTTCTAGCCGGCTAACTCAGAATAATAGTAAGTAACACCGAAATAGAGCAGAAAGTTTTGGGTGTGAGAGAGAGAGCTTTTTGAACCAATGTGCTCGTCTCTTGTGTTAATGAAAGAGAAATGTAATAGTTTGAAACTAGGTAGAGAATAAGGTAAAAATCAAAGTCATGTAGTGATTGGGGAATCAGAATCAATCAGCATAAAATAAATGTAAGTACTCCCTTCAATTAAGGAGTTAACTTCAAACGGTAATTAACATGTAATAAATAAGGAAAGATACCATATGTGACTGGAATATAACACATAAGGAAACAATCTCAGCACATATAAGTATAAGACATGTAATAGAGGCTAGGTTCAGAAAATCTAATTAAGGAAAGTACTTTAAAAAAATTGATTGACAGCATAATCGCCCATAAAATAAGGCAAGAAAATATTTTAGAGGTTGAAATTAGTAGAGGATGGATGATATCAATCATAGGGAATTAGGGATTCAAACATGAGTAGTATTGATTAAGGGGAATCAACACAAATTGCCGGAATAAACACATAATAGATAAGGAAAAAGGCAAGAATCAGAACCCTAATAGGCATGGTAAAGTAAAAATCACATAGAATCAGGGATCCAAACTGGAACATAGTACTGATGAACACAAACTTCTGAGAATAAGTGAGATAAACAAATAATAGGCAGGAATATGCAAAATCAGAAACCCTAATAAGCCAAATAGGGTGAAAATCACACAAAATTAGGGATTCACATAGAACATAGCATGACTTAAAAGAATAGACATGATATAGGCGAAAGAAGCAACAATCAGAAACCCTAATAAGGTAAAATCACAGAAACTTTGAACGAATTCATAAATAACAGACATGCAAATGAATCAAATGAACAAATAAGCAAGAACAGACTCAGAATCCATGATTAAGACCAAGAAACTTAGGGTTTTGACATAATAGGTCAGACAAAAGGGGAAAAAATTAAATAGACGCTTAAACATATTGAGAATCATAGAATAACACTTAAATCAGAGGAACGAATTCATTTTTGAAAAGGGATCAAGAAACACTAGTTTGAAGATGAAGAGGCGTTTTAGCAAAAATCAGAGAAATCATTAAGGAAAACAGCAAAATAACTCAGGATATACTCAGATCTATTACATGTCTAAGAAGTCAAGAGTTAAAAATAGGGTTTCAGAGATAGATAACCTAGAGATGAGAGAATCGTCTTAGAAACTATAGGTTTTAGCTGGAAATTGAAGGATCTTACTCGGACAGGCCAAGGGTGGCCTGATAACGGCATGAAAAAGCCATGGGGTGAGTTGAACCGCCTCTGGTTCCTTTGAGGATCTTAAGGTAGCAGTTATATGGCATGTGAGGGAGCCATGGGGCTAGGGATGGTAGTGAAACCACCATAGTTACCGGCGAGCCAACGGCCGTTGAGTAGGTTTAGTAGAGAGAGTTTTGAGAGAGATGAGAGGAGTGATGACGGGTGTGTGAGGGAAATGAGACGTGTGTGTATGGGGTGGTGGTAGTCTCGTAGGTTAAATTAGGAAAGGATGAATCTGGTCCGTTGATCCGAAATGATCAACAGTCCAGATTAAGTGAGAATTGGGCTCGGGTAGATTTAGGAATTGGGCTTCGGGTATTTGGGCTTGATTTAATTAGGTGGGCTGGTTTTATTTAGGGAGTGATTGGTAAATTTAGGCTAAAATTGAAATAGGCATGGGCTATTTGTTAAGTACCCAGATAGTTTAATTAAAATAATTTTATAAGGTAATTACTATTTATAAAAATAAATCATATGCATGGAAATAACTTAAAAATGATTATATTATATTTAATAATATAAAAGGCTAATTTTTGGTTTAAAAAAGTACAAAATTACATGCTTAGGCTATAATCGCAAAGTTATTGCAATTATAGCCAAAAGATGTCAGTTTGGCTAATTATGAAATAATTTGATCTTATTAGGACCATAAACAATGAATTAAATCATTAAATTCCTTTGAAATCATTTGTGACGTGATTTTATAATTATTATTAGAGATAAAATATTGGACAAATTGATAAAAAATGTGGAAAATTGTGGAAAAAAATCAATTGATGCTAATTTATGACTTTGAAGGTATATATGCAATTTTAAAAATATTTTGGAAAAAATTGGGTATCAAAAATTTCCCCTCTTTATCCGAAAAGGATGAAAGAGTTGTCAGGTAAAGATAGATGGCCAATTTTGACCGAGCGAAACGGTTAGAGAGGTTTAGGCCGCGCTCCGGCTTCTGAGATGCCTACATATCCCTGGTTTTACAGGAATCAGGCCGTATGTAGTTCTGGATTCATCGGCGAAGTATACCGATGAAGTTATCACAAGAGTGGACACAACATCTAGGGATGAGCCAATGAACGGCTTGCGGGATATCGGGTTTGATACGGTTGGGAGAACTGGAGCGGGATTTCTCCTGCTGGGATAACTGTTGCTTGCTGCGTTACCTGAAAATAAAAGCAATACAAGCGTATACTATGCATAAATTTAAACATGATGCAGGTTCCCGTTGGACTATGAAAGTTGTCTTTGGACGGTTATGGATGATGTCCTTAGACCATGATGTCCTGGGCCATGAATGGCTTGGTGAGAGATTCGTAGGCCATGAAATGATGTTCTCGGGCCATGCAGATGGTGCCTTCAAACTATGATGCCTTTGAATAATGATATTCAAATTGAGAGAGATCCTCAGGCCATGACATGGTGTCTTCCAGCTACGAGGATGATGTCGTTAGACTATGACGCCTTTGGACAGGTTGGCGATATTTCAGCCCATGATATGCAATAATATAATGTTGAAAAGATAGAGCTTAGTCTTGCGAATTGAAGGGCAAAGCTTAGCCCGAAAGAGAAGCGAAGTAGATAATGCTTGAGAAACAACGCTTAGTCTCGGTGAAAAAGTAAATTGGAGGAGGAGCTTAGCCTCATGCAGATAGGAAGGCAGCGGTTAGCCTTATGCAAAATGGAAGGCAGAGATTAGCCTTATGCAAGGGAAGGCAACGGTTAGCCTTATGAAAAATAGAAGGCAGAAGATTGGCCTTATGCAAGGGAAGGCAGGAGATTAGCCTTATTCAAGTGAAGGCAGAGCTTAGCCTTATGCATACGGAAGGCAGATGATTAGCCTCATGCAAGGGAGAAATAGCTTAGTTTTATGCAGACGTAAGGCAGATGATTAACCTTATGCAAATGGAGGTAGAGCTTAACCTCATGCAAAATGTGGGATAGATCTTAGTCCCGTGCAATATGAAGGCAGGTCTTGGCCCTATGCAAAGGAACAAATAGCGAATGCTAGTAGGATTTCTTAGCTGGTAATAGGTTGTGGTATTGCGATTGTTATGAGAACTGTGACTATGGAGCATGTTCGTTCTTTTGTGCTGATAGTAAACCTTGCATTTGCGACTGTGTTGAAGTTTGTGACTTCGAAACTTGTTTGTTCTTTATTCCTACATCCAAAGAAAAATCATGAGTTCTATAGATGGGGAGGGTTGGTTTGTATCCCCGCTGGATTTGCTTGCTTCGTTATGCTTGGTCTGATGATCCTGTTTATGTCATCGGGGTAACGTTTGCTAAATAAAGCTATATTTTGAAAATGTGCATGATTTTATAAAGACATAGTGAAAATATATTTTGAGAAATTTAGATGAACCGACGACCGTGACATGGTTCAAGACATTACAACTACTCATGCTACGGAATTTTGAGGATCCTCCTCAAAATTCTGCCCCAGTTAGATGGTTGATGATTCTGACCGTTGTACATGCTGCGATCGGCTGAACTTGCTTCAGAATTTTGAGGGTCCTTCTCAAAATTCTGCCCCAGTTTCCAATTGCGGGGGAAATGAGATTTTTATTGAATTATCACCGAACCCATAGGGCTGCCTACGTATCCCCTCTTAAACGGGAATCAGGTCAGGCGTAGTTCAATTTACATCATTGAAGAAAAGCATAGAAAGTTACACATAATATCGTTTGACTGCATCTGAATTGATTGGCTTTGGCCAGACTTCTCCGCCCATTTCTGAAAGCATGAGGGCTCCTCCTGTCAATATTCGGTGAACCATATACGGACCTTGCCAGTTGGGAGAAAATTTCCCTTTGGCTTCATCTTGATGTGGAAAGATCTTTTCTAACACCAGCTGCCCCAGTGTGAACTTTCTTGGCTTGACTCTCTTGTTGAAGGCTCTGGACATTCTATTATGATAAATTGACCGTGACATATTGCATTCATCCTTTTCCCATTTATGAGGGCCAACTGCTCGTGCCAGTCTTTATCCATTATGCGTCACCGAGCTCAGCTTCTTGTATGATTCTTAAGGAAGAGATCTCCACTTCGGCAGGAATAACAACTTCCGTACCATAAACCAGTAAATAAGGAGTTGCCCCGGTTGAAGTGCGGACTGTGGTGCGGTATCCCAGTAAGGGGAATGATAACTTTTCATGCCACTGTTTGTGCTTTTCTATCATCTTTCTCAATATCTTTTTGATATTCTTGTTGGAGGCTTCCACAGCTCCATTCATCTGTGGTCTATAGGCTGTGGAATTCTTGTGCCTGATTTTGAAAGTCTCGCACATGTCTTTCATCAGATCACTATTGATATTAGAGCCGTTGTCGGTGATGATCGACTCTGGAACCCCGAACCGACAAATGATACGGTCGTGGACAAAGTCTGCCACGACTTTCTTAGTCACTGCTTTGTAGGATGCCGCTTAAACCCATTTGGTGAAATAATCAATAGCTACTAAGATGATTCTGTGTCCATTTGAGGCGGTAGGCTCTATCGGTCCAATGACATCCATTCCCCAGTCAGCGAACGGCCAAGGCGAGCTTGTTGCATTGAGCTCGTTTGGGGGTATCTTTATCATATCTGCATGGACCTGACATCGGTAGCATTTCCGGGCATACTGGATGCAGTCTGTTTCCATGGTCATCCATAACTAACCGGCTCTGAGTATTTTCTTTGCAAAGACAAAACCATTCATATGTGGGCCGTGGGTCCCAGCATGTATCTCTTCAAGTGGTCTGCAGGCTTCCTTTGCATAGACACATCTTAATAATCCCAAGTCGGGAGTTCTCCTGTATAGGTTTCTTCCGCTGAGAAAGAAATTGTCAGACAATCTCTGGAGCGTGCGTTTCTGAGTGTGATTTGCAAGCTCTGGGTACTCTCCCTTTGACAAGTATTCCCTGATGTCGTGGAACCATGGTCTTCCGTATGCTTCTTCTTCAACATAGGCACAATATGCCGGCTGGTTATGGATCTTCACTGGAATAGGATCAATGAAGTTCTTATCTGGGTGTTGTATCATGTATGATAGAGTGGCCAATGCATCCGCAAACTCGTTCTGAATTCTAGGGACGTGCCAAAATTCTGTCTTCGTGAACCTCTTTCTCTTCCTGCACATGGTGCAAATACATCAGTATCTTGGAATTCTTTGTAGCCCACTCTCCTTGTACCTGGTGTATTAGCAGATCTGAGTCACCAATTACTAAAAACTCCTGGATATTCATGTCAATGACCATATTGAGCCCTAAGATGCAGGCTTCTATTCTGCCATATTATTGGTGCAGGGAAATATGAGTTTGGTAGATACCAGGTAATGTTAACCTATTGCTGGTATCATGACAACTCCAATGCTGACTCCTTTGAAATTGGCTGCTCCGTCGAAGAACATTCTCCAACCGTCATAGGATTCTGCAATGTCTTCTCCTATGAATGACACTTCTTCATCGGGAAAATACATTTTCAGGGGTTCGTATTATCCTCCCACGTGATTCTCGGCAAGATGATCTGCCAATGCTTTCCCCTTGACCGCTTTCTGAGTCACAAAGACAATGTCGAACTCACTCAGCAGGATTTGCCATTTGGCCAGCTTGCTAGTGGGAATGGGCTTCTGAAAGATATACTTCAAGGGATCCGTCCTTGATATGAGATATGTTATGTATGCACAGAAGTAACGCCTCAGCTTCTGGGCTACCCAGGTCAGAGCACAGTAGATACGTCCCAATAGAGAATACCGTGCCTCATATGGAGTGAACTTCTTACTCAGGTAATAAATAACATGTTCCTTTCTTCCTGTCTCATCATGCTGCCCCAGAATGCAGCCGAAAGCTTCATCTAATACCGCAAGGTAGAGTAGCAAGGGTCTACCTGGCTCTGGCGGGACCAAAACGGGTGGTGTTGACAATTATTCCTTGATTCTGTCGAAAGCTTTCTGACAATCCTCGGTCTATTTGATCGCAGCATCTTTCTTTAGCATCTTGAAGATAGGTTCAAATATAACCGTGGACTGGGCTATGAATCGGCTGATGTAGTTAAGGCGTCCCAGGAAACTCATCACATCTTTCTTGTTCTTTGGTGGTGGTAACTCTTGGATGGCTTTGACCTTTGATGGGTCCAATTCTATCCCTCGGTGACTGACGATGAACCCAAGCAATTTCCCAGTAGGAACCCCGAACGCACACTTCGTGGGGTTTAATTTCAAGTTGTACTTTCGCATCCTGTCGAAGAACTTTCTCAAATCTGCTGTATGGTCGGTGGCTCTTTTGGACTTGATGATGACGCCATCCACATACACCTCGATTTCTTTGTGTATCATGTCATGGAAGATAGTGGTAATAGCTCTCATATAGGTGGCCCCAGTATTCTTTAGGCTGAATGGCATCATCTTATAACAGTAGACTCCCCACGGCTTAATGAAAGCCGTTTCCTCAACGTCTTCCTCGTCCATCCAAATCTAATGGTAACCAGCAAAGCAATCCACGAACAACTGAAGCTCATGCTTAGCGCAATTGTCAATCAGGATGTGTATGTTCGGGGAGAGGGAATCATCCTTCGGACTGGCCCGGTTGAGATCCCGGTAGTCGACACAAACCCTGACCTTTCCATCTTTCTTGGGCACTAGCAGGATGTTGGCTAATCATGTCATATATTCAACTACCCTGAGAACCTTGGCGTTGATTTGCTTGGTAACTTCCTCTTTGATTCTCAGACTCATATCAGGCTTGAACTTTCTGAGCTTTTGCTTTACCGGCGGGCATATTGGATTGGTCGGCAACTTGTGAGCCACAATGGATGTACTTAGACCAGTCATGTCATCGTACGACCATGCAAATATGTTTTCATACTCTTTCAAGAATTGTGTGTATTCCACTTTCTCTGATGGCGACAAATGGAAGCTGATGCGGGTTTCTTTGACAGTCTCTGAATCTCCCAAGTTGATTACCTCGGTCTCATCCAGATTGGACTTAGGCTTGTTTTCAAAATCCTCAACTTCTCTGATAGTTTCATCGGGTATGACATCCTCTTCTTCTGAATCAGTGTCCTTTTGTTGCGTTGTCTCATTGCATGTCACAATCATCGATTCATCAAGACATGAAATAGTGATGTTGTATAGATAAAATAATGAGAGAAACGATAATAAATAAATACAGATTCGTTGAAACGTAAAAGTGATTTTCGAATGTTTTGGAACATTGGAGATTTTATTGGAAAATGCGAAAATGGAAAAGGCGAAAAGGAAATCATTAGCAAAAATGAAATAAACAATGCTTGTTCACCCTTGCTACCCCGAGACTCGTCGGGCCCTGGATGGTCTGACAGTCCAATTCTTGAGGAATGATCCCTTACTCACATCTTGGACGGTAGGGCTGTCCTCCTTCTCCTCCTCCTCAACAATAACACAGCAGTCCATGTCAGTATCTTCCAGGAATAGATTTTTCAAGGCCGCCAATGCTTCTTCTTCCTCTGACCCCATATTACGTCGGTCTGATGGAAGGTCTGCTGCAGATGCGGTATCAGCTTTTCCAATGGATAGTAAGGGCCACACCATGGTGGCGACCAGTTCTCGTACTCTTGCCATGTGTATTTGTATCCCAGCCCAAAAGTGGTGCCATGGTGCTTCAGCTGTATTGGTTTGGAAATCCCCTGAAGATTCTTACCGAGTCCTCTGCTAGGCTTGTATTCACTCCAATTCAGTATGCTCTCGATCTTACTATCCCACCATTTGTATTTGTCTACTGCATTGATCCGTTCAATGTGGTGGTAGGTTTCTCCACCCAGCCTTCTTCTACCTTCAATCACCGGGATGGTATGGCGACTATAGATAGGATTGCTTCCGTCTCCATGGATGATCACCTCCTGGTGGTTGCATTCAAATTTTACTAACTGATGCAATGTTGATTCCACAGCCCCAGCGGAATGTATCCCCAGACGTCCCAACAATAGGTTCTATGATATCGATATTTCTATCACCTGAAATTCAACCTCGAACCATGTAGGTCCCATCTGCAAGCAAAGACTGATTTCACCAATGGTAGACCTCTGAGAACCATCGAAATCCTTTACATTCATAGATCCTTCTTTGATCTCGTACAACTCCTTGCCCAATTTCTTGAGTGTTTTCAACAGACAGATGTTGAGTCTGGATCCCCCGTCGATCAGAATCCCGGTGATAAAGTAGTCCTCACATTGCACAGTGACGTGCAGTGCTTTGTTATGACTTAGCCTTTCAATCGTCAGCTCGTCCTCGTGGAAAGTGATCTTGTGACTCTCCAGTACTTGACCTACCATATTGGCCATTTCTCCACTAGTTATGTTATTTGGCACATATGCTTCGTTCAGCACTTTCATCAAAGCATTCCTGTGTGTCTCTGAATTCTGCAGCAATGACAATGGATATCTGGGCTGGAGTTTTGTTCAGCTGATCGATGACTGAGTATTCACTGGCCTGCACCTTCCTCCAAAGATCATCTGAGCCTGACTCAATGACGGGCGGCCTGTTGGAAGCATTCTTGCTAGACTCTTCCAAGTGTTCAGGTGTATAGACCCTACCGGTCCTTGTCATCCCCTGTGCAGCACCAGCGTCTTCTATCTTGACTTTACCTTTCCTTCTTGCTTCAGCCATGTAATCCCAAGGTACATCCTTGTCGTTGAAGGTGGCGTGGTTGACATAGTCACTGTGATTGTGCAGCTACTTTCACTTCAAATGGAAAGGGTGCCTTAGCAGGCGGCATAACTTCAACCTCGAACGGCAAATGCGTGTCTGCAGGTGGTGCCGTTTCAAACTTGAATGGGAGTGACACAGTTACCTCGACATCTCCGGATGGCTGAATCTGGACTATGATGGGATTAAGAGTGACTACTGGCTTCTTTGGGTCATCACATTCTATGATTAACCCGATCGACCCTTCTGCATCCAAATCTTTCTTCTATCTCTATCATGTTGATACCCCTATGGTCTGGAAGCGGATTGTTGCAAACATTGGGAGAAGCTTCCTTTGCTTGGATGACCTTGTTATCAATCATATACTGGATCTTATCTTTCAATGAGCGACATTCATCAATTGTATGCCCCTTCATGCGTGAATGGTATGCACATGTCTTATTTGGATTGACCCATTGGGATGGATTTTCAGGGGTTATAACAGGGATACGAGTGACATAATCGGAAAATTTTAATATTTCATACAGCTGGTCGATGGGTTCAGAATGGCGGTGTATTGTTTAGGAGGTCTGTGATCAAAGTTGGGTCGAGGTCTCGGGAAATTTTGGCGAGCAGGGGGTGATTGGAAGTGAGATGGCTGAGAGTTGTAGGTATGATAAATAGGAGCTGGTTGGGAATATCTGGGGGAAGTAGGCTGATATGTAGACGGTGGAGATGGCTGATACGTCGGTGGAGGAGCTGACTGATAGGTGCGCGAGGGTGCTTGATAGGTGAGTGGGGAACTTCGGTATACGAACGGGGATTTGTGTCCCTGTGCAACCATTATCGTTCCTGCATATTTCTTCTTGGATAAACCACCAGACTACAAGGATTTGTTGGTGGCCTGTAGTGCCTCAAAGTTAGTGACCATTCCACTCTTGATACCTTCTTCAATTCTCTCACCCAGCTTGATGATGTCAGAGAATTTGTGGTTCTCAATCACCATTAGCCTCTCATAATACTGTGGGTCCTGTGCCCGGACGAAGAATTTGTTCTTCATCTAGGGCAGGCCTGACCTTGGATGCTTCAGATCTCCAGCGAGTGTCATACTCGCTAAAAGTTTCGACGGGCTTTTTTTTAAGGTTCTGGATGTAGAACACGTCTGGTGCATTCTCCGTATTGAACCTGAA